>BSBM01000067.1:11297500-11352500 GCA_027924585.1 Larix kaempferi
TCTAAATCCATTCCTCCCCATTATCCCTCTCCCTCCCTCGCTCTATGTATCTCCCCCCCTTGTATTCTTTATTTCTCTCTCACATCCCCCTCGCCTCCATCCATTCCCCCTTGTCACTCAAGTCTCACTTTCAACTTCTAACCCTATACCTCTTCAGAACCTCTTCTAATCCTAATAGTGCTCTCAAGCTCCACTTCCCTTCACCCCCTGTATCCCATCATGTTCTCATTCCCTTCATATCTCCCCACTCAAGCTTCCAACATCCTTCTAATCCCTTGACCCTTTCTCATCCCTATTAAATATTAACCATAGATTCCCTTGACCCTTCCCCACCCCTTCTCAAATATTAACCAAAAATCCCCTTGAGTCTTTCCCACCCCCCCTCTCTCAAGTATTAAACATATATTTTATGATTTACATAACGCGAGCGCGTTTTGGAACTACATAACGCGTACGCGTTATGTAGTTATATAACGCGTGCGCGTTATGAAATTCTAAAAGCGCGGCAATATTTTTTGAATTTAAAAAGAACGCGCTCGTGTTTTTAAGAGCCTAAACCAAGCCGAATCACTTGCTCACATGTCAACAATAATCCTATGTGTATGCTTTGGAGTTTGCTTCGGTAATTCCAAACCTGTGCTATGTTAATGAAAAACCAAAGCTAATTGGGTATTTCTTCCAATTTCTGGAAAAGCCTGTGCTTAGCCACTCGTTACAGTATGCTACACACAGTCATTTTTGACGAAATCTTAGACACAAATAGCATTTTTTCTGCAGATTCCAAATATGTAACTTTTATTTTGAAATATTAATTTTTCCTATTTTCTTTCAATTTCTTTTCTGTCCTACTTCCTTAACTCGTGAAACACACTGTTAGTGTTTCTTCCATAACTTTTTCAATTCTCGATCATTTTAAAAAAAAATTGTATGGTGCACAAGAGGACACTAACCTCCACGTTCTATGAAAAACCCATTTTAAGATTTTTGCATTAAGACCTTCAAAGGCTCTACCCACAAAAGAGGTATTATTTTCGAGGTTTGATCACTTACAAAATTATAAAAAAATTATAAAATTACTAATTTAATTTTCGAAAAATAATGGCGCACAAGTGCTATGTGTTCTCTACATGCATGCCGATTTTTGTAGCTTGATTCCATCATTTAGGCCCTCAAAGGCTCTACCCACAAAAACATATACCTTATCATTTTCCTGAAAAATAAAAAGTGTCTGTTAAGAAAAATGAAACTTGACATAGCTATGCAAATTTTCAATACATAAAAGTTATATATTCGGAAACGTGATTTAATTTCCTACATTTCATCTTTTTTACTCAATGCAAGATATTTTGCGTAAGTAGCTCAAAAAATCCAAGTAAGTTGAGGGATCTCTGCTTTTTCAGTTTTCTATTGCATCTAACGCGCCAAAAGTGACCCTCATTAGCTTGCACTGACCCATGCGTGGATGGCACACACAGGACTACGGACAATGCATTACAGAACTATGGAAGTAGTATTATCAAACTACAGAAGAAAAACGTTTATACTGAAATCAAGATATAATGCCTAAACAAATATCAAAGTACTTTCACACATCATGATGATTAAAACAATTAATAAAATGCATGAGAAATACCTATAATGAGACACGAGACTCTTGATCTACGTATTGAAGGGGCCCTCCCCAACATGTATTTCAAGAGGAAAAAGAGACTTATAAACTCAAGGAATTAATATAACGCTAGTCTTCCATTATCAAATCATAACTCCATGTTTCAGGAAAACTTAAAACAGAACTGTCTCAAATACAAAATATGCTAAACATTGTTTCTCAAAAATGTCAACAGAACCCCCTACTATTCAAGAGGTCCCTATTTATCCCTAATTCTAACCTAGCTCTACATTGTAAACAACGATCCTGGTTAACAAGAGTTCTTTCTATAAATCAGGAAAATGTGAGTGTTGAGTCACTCATGATCTTCAGTCTTGAGCTTGATTTAGTTGTTGTTTTCCAGATCACCTACGCCCTACTCACGCATGCCTATTTTCATATAATTAGCACATAAAATGCTTTAAGCATAAGAAAAATAATCTCTAAACTACTTCATTAAATAATCAAAACAAATGCAATCTCCCCTACAAACAGAGGATTTTCTTATCCTTTCCTGATTTTGTGTGGCATAAAGGGGGCTATAGAGTACCTATATCCTGGGCTCATCATCTATGTCCACTGTTCATTGACCGAATTAACCAAAAACACTCGAGCGATCATATCTTCCAACGTGGATGTGGAGAAGTGGAGGGAGGGTGAATTCACAGAGCAATGAGGGTGAATTCAAAGAGAAAGGAGGATTGGAGAGGTATCCATCCAAATATTCATTTCTACCTCATTTCCTCAATAAAAATATTAATTTTTATATTTCCCTAAATTAAAAATCCATGTAAATGAAAATTCCAAAACTAAAAATTTTCAAAATTGTTATTTAACATATGGAAATTCCTCCATACTGTCAATACCCTTGATGAATTTTGAATCAACCTAATAAATAAGGGATTTTAATCCCAACACAACTTTTCCTCAATACTTTTTCCACATCTATTGGAAATTGGAAAAGAAAATCCATCCACCATTTGGCTAAGAGGAGGAACTATGGACTATAACCTAGGCTTGCTTTCTGGACTTGACTCAACCAAACCCTATATTTTTTTCCCACATTATTTTACCCTAAAAATTTCCAACTAATGATTGTGAATCCAACCCAATGGCATGATGGATCTTACATCATCCCCCAAAACCGAAGGGACTAGATTCCCCTCCTTTGCAGACACACCACTTACTTTGTTGCTAAGATGAACTACCACATATTTTTTGACCTCCTTCACCACCAAGACACTCAATCGATGGATTTGGGTCTTCATACCTAGAAACTGATAAGATATTTACTTCATGGAAAAGGCATAGATCAACCCTCACATTCAAAATATTTCCCCTTCTTAATGACGCAGAGGACTTCACCATTAAATCTTCCTCATCATACACTAGATTCTGAGCAAGGAAAGGGCCACGAACATGAAATGAATTAGATACAAAGGATAAATTTATGAAGGTATAGGATGACGAATAACATATTCTCCAATACCTCTGCTCTAGAAAGGTGTACATAAAGTGCTTTTAAGTCCCCCATTGTCTTTATCCTTTAGTATTAATTGAATTAGGAGCTCTCCGCCATTGATCATTAATCGATTTACATGTAGTTAAACCTCACCTTCCACTTTGGTTTACATGTAGTTGTTATTATAGTATATTGAGATGATATTTATGTTTGTAATGTATCCATTCTTGCACAAATTTTGTTCATTTTCCATTTTTGAGAGATGTCATTATAACACATGTATATGTTTCTAATGATTTTTTTTTTATTGCAGTGATGACCATGGATGCACATACAGACATCTAAAGAGAACTTGAGAGGTTCAGAGACATTTGAGCCTTAATTAAAATTGTTGATGATAGGAACTGTATTCTTGCATCCAATTTGGATGCAATGATAGAGACCTTTAGTAGGTCAAATGGTGCACTACAAGACATTGAGACATACAAAGAAAGAAAGAGGGAAGAATATGCTGATGGAATTAGTTACAAGGAAGTTAAGAATTTGAAGATAACGAAACAACATATCTTTTCCCTTTTTAGAGATCCACAGACCGGTGAAATACCGAATGTAAACAAAAGGCATATTTCTATCGAGTGGTGTACATATCAACCATTCATATGTAATTGGATGGACCGATTGTACATGGTATTTGATTTAACACCACATAACAACAGGGAAATGTCATTATATTTTCTTAGAAAGATGTAAGCGAAATTTGTTTTGGGGAATCATGTTAATTATTTTGATATGTTGAATTACTAGGGCGTTGGGATGGGGATTCCTAAACAACGTCCCAATGTGAGGCACATAGATCCCAATTGCCCAATAGCTCCACCTCGTAGGAAGCTACCCAGGCCAGATGTTTCTCCTACACATTAGTTGATACCACATACATAGGAGGGATTCCTATTATTGGAACAGGTGGTTGTTCACCATAGCACATATTTTCAAGGCACGTACCAGGCAGCACCATCAGAGCCACCATTTATGGGTGGAGTAGAGCCACCACCTCCCGGTGGGGTAGATCCACCACCTTCTAGTGGTCGAGGAGCATCTAGTAGTGGCACTAGACCTGCACATCATGACCACAACTAAGAGCCCCACCCATGCACAGTATGCGTCCATCCTTTCTTTGGTCTTGTCTAGATAGATGATAGCTTTACTAGGTATTTTACATAGGTAAGTAAATGGTTAACAATTTAGTGTTGTTTGTAAATTATTTTTCCTTACTATACACATATATAGATTGCTAATATTTTTAATGATTTTAAAAGTTGTATTTTCTACAAGAAGAGGACGAGGGGCAAGAATTTTCCACTGATGATTCACAGGATAGTCTAGAGGCTTATGCACCAGAATCATCTGATGTACAAGATGTTTTCATACCTCCGGCGACAATAGCTCACACTGAGGTAACTATTTCAACATGACATTATTTTAATACATGTTAGTTTGTTATCACATGTTACTTAATTAATGCTAAACGATATAATATTTACAATTTTCTAAATTGTAGGTTGTAGATCCCCCTTAGAGGGAAATGATTTCATCTAGTGAGCTCCCCCCTGGTGGGAATCCAAGTGCTAGCGTTCCCATAAAGGATAAACGGGTGGTAGAACGTTTCTTAGAATTGATTGAATCATATCGTACATCAGTATGTATTTAAACATTTTCAATTTCTCAATACATGCTATTTCATTGACCAATGCATTTCTAACTATGTTAGTAATTGGTGATTGTAGCCACCACCTTCTATATTGAGGAAATAGTCATCAGTTTCCTCTCCTTGTAGTCCAAATGTGAAAAAGGTACAAGTGTATAAGAGAGGATCCACTCCTAGAAAGGGTGTGGATGTCCTCTATAGCAGACACATGGGAGATCCATCTACACCTCACCTAACAAGGATCATTGATGTTGCAGCTAGTGCCGCATTCGTAATAGAAACAAGTCATACGGAGGTAACTATTTCAACAATTACAATGCATAGTATTTAACCATGTTACTATATTGTTTATTCATGCATGTACAACTATTTCCACATTTGGTGATTGTATTCATTAGCGACAGTAGTGCCTGGCCCCTCCGCTCAATCCATTATTGTGACTATGTCTCCTCTTGTGGTGAGATGTTCATTAATGACCAATTCTTTTTATTCAATTTACGCAAACATGTTGATTAGTGTTGAATTATTGATTAGTGTTGAAATATTGAATTAATTGAGATATGATCTTTTATTTACCCCGACTAGATTTGTGAGTGTTTGTCATAAATAATTTGTCCATAAGTTAATTTTTTAAGTTTGTTAATGGTAGGGTATTTGTGCAGTTATTTGATACAAATAATGATCTTTTTTTTGCAGACTCATGAGATGGACAGCGATCCTAGGGAGATGGATGATAGAGGAAAGTCAGGGAAAACAAGCAAAAGATTGATTTTTGATGTCTCATAGTCCTATATATATGTATTTTGACATACATGTACATTGTTGTACTTAGGGATACATGTACATTGACAGGCCATTTAAGGGCCGACTACTTTTCCATATTTTGTATTACAAACATTCAACTATCAATGCATGATACAATATATTGCATATTTTCTCTTGAGTCTCCACTTCTTATTGTGATGATTTATCTCTTCCACAAATTGATAAATTATGCTATTGAAATTTATATAATTACATTTTAAGAAATATTTATTCTCTTACATTTATTGCATTGATCAAGTAACATCTCACCATTGTGTTATGAAAACATTATCTTAATGGAACAAACTAATAATATCTTTCAGCAGTTCAATGAACTCAGTACATGCATGCCAATTTGATATCTAATTTAAAATTGTGGTTTTTTCCAACTCCAAGGGTTCATAACCATTGATCAGGATTATGGTTGCAAGGAAAAAACAAAAGTTAACAAAATAAGTCAAAATATGTTTGAATAACCTCTATCATGTAAAACATGCTACGCGTATCATCAATGTAAGCCTATAACATTTTCACAAACTCAGAGGAAGTCTAATAGATGTTACACATTTCATCAATGCTACCGTATTTCATCAAACGATAGATACATGAGCATCTATGAAGTCTTGTTGAAGTGTGCATACTCAAGCATGCTAAAAACAATGGCAAAGTATCAAGTACAATGGAAAGAAATGCATGAACTAAAGTGTAATAAAATTCATAAGTCCTTCATGTACATATGGTCAAATATACAACAAATATACCCTAGTTTGTTCCAATATACTAACCAATAGTTAGTCATGAATTCACTCTCATAAAATCGTTGAAGATAAAAACCCTATCCTTATTAAACCCTAGTATCCCTTGTTTTTTCTTTACCTCTTTCATATGTCCATTTTCCAGTTGTCATAATTCTAATTCATGTTTAAATGTACATCCTTTCGATATTTAGGTTCCTGAACATGCCTCGAACCATGAGGCATTGCAAAAAATATCTCAATGGTGAAGCATGGCTCTAAATATGTTGAATGTGCATAAAAAAATGTGTAATGCAAAAGTAATCATACAGAATCCATGGAAAATGAATTACCAAACTAGTTTAATGATCTTCCTTGATAATGTTGTTTTGATGAAGGGATATAAGATGTTCACGGTCCTATGTTTGTAAAAACGATTGGTTATCATCATATGAAAATGTATTTAAAATTGAATGTACTTGATTGATACAAATGATGATGTAATGGTTGTTCATTGTGATTTGGCATGTATTCCCCCATAACTTGATGCAAAGGTTCATGGTGACTTTGATCTAACAAAGCTAGCAAGGATGAGATGGATATCATCGATGAAACATGACCTCCATTTTTTATTTGGAACTTTGAATTCTTAAAAATGACATTAATTACTCAAAATGAAAATATAGTGGAACACTAAGGAGATGTTAAATGATGTGGCACACTAAGGGCATAGCAATATACCAAGTGTGCAATGTGGTAGGTTTGATTTCTACTCTTTGAATGTCTAGTTCTAGAATAAATATCCAAATTTTGCAAAGTTGACCCCTATGTGCAAAAATTGCACAGTCCCTTACTTAGGAAAACACTAGTTTCCAAAATGGACCTAAACGTTCACACCTGAGCCATGGGACTGAAGGAGAGGGGAACCCTTAGAACTATCCCGATGTCCTGAATCCAACACACTCTATGGTTTTCCAATCTGATCCACGGGCATCATTCTATGGCTCCTTCCAACTCGCATCCCAAAGGCCTTTAGGGACACCTATTGGATACCTACTAGGGGCATAGAATTTCAATCGTGAAACAAACCTAGGTTCCGGGAATTCCTGCAAGTGTGTCTAGGAAGTTTCCAGCTGGGAACGCTGGACATAAGTCTCCAGTCAATGATTTTTCAAATTTGACCCCTATGTACAAAAATTCCATAGTCCCTTATTGAGGAAAACCCAATTTTCCAAAATCGACCTAAAAGATGACACCTGAGCAATGGGATAGGAGGCGAGGGGCACCGATAGCACTATCCTGATGTCTTGAATCCAATGGACTCAACGGTTTGTCGATCCAATCCACGGTCATCTTTCTATGGCTCATTCCAACTCGCATCCCAATGACCTTCAGGAACACCTATTGAATACCTATCGGGGGCATAGAATACCAATTCTACAACAAAAATGGGTTTTGGGAAGTCTTTCAAGTGTATCTAGGAAGGTTTCAGCTGGGAATGCTATCCATAAGTTCCTGGTCGATGATTTTGCAAAGTTGACCCCTATGTGCAAAAATTGCATAGTCCCTTAGTGAGGAAAACCCTAGTTTCCAAAATGGACCTAAAAGATGACACTTGAGCCATGGGACTGGAGGAGAGGGGAACCCCTAGAACTATCCCGATGTCCTGAATCCAACGGATTCAACCTTTTTTCCATCTGATATGCGGTCATCATTCTATGGTTCCTTCCAAATCACATCCCAAAAGCCTTCAGGGACACATGTTGGATAACTACTAGGGGGCATAGAATTCCAACTGTGCAACAAAACCAGGTTCCAGGAAGTCCTGAAAGTGTGTCTAGGAAGGTTCCAGCTGGGAAGGATATCCATAAGTCCCTGGTCGATTATTTTTCAAAGTTGACCCCTATATGTAAAAATTACACAGTCCCTTGCTGGGGAAAACCCTAGCTGAGAAAATGGACCTAAATGATGACACCTGATCCATGGGACCGGAGGAGAGGGACACCCCTAGCACTATTTCAATATCCTAAATCCAACAAAGTTGACGATTTGTCGATCCAAGCCATGATCATCATTCTATGTCTCGTTCCAACTTGCATCCCAAAGGCCTTCAGGGACACCTATTGGATAACTACCAGGGGCATAGAATTCCAACCATTCAAGAAAAATAGGTTCCAGGAAGTCCTGCAAGTGTGTATAGGAAGGTTCGAGCTAGGAACGCTAGCCATAATTCCCCGATCGATGATTTTACAATTTTGAACCCTATGTGAAAAAATTGCATAGTCCCTTACTCAAAAAAACCCTAGTTTCAAAAAGGGACCTAAAAGATGACACATGTGCCATTGGACCAGAGGAGAGGGAAACCCCTAGAACTATCCCAATGTCCTAAATCCAACGTATTCAAAGGTTTTTCGATTCGAGAAACAATCATTATTCTATGGCTCATTCCAACTCACATCCCAAAGGCCTTCAGGGACACCTGTTGGATACCTACTGGAGTCATAAAATTCCAATCGTGCAACAAAACAGGGTTTCAGGAAGTCCTGTAAGTGTGTCTAGGAAAGTTCCAGTTGGGAACGCTATCCATAAGTCTCTGATTGATGATTTTTCAAAGTTGACCCCTATGTGCAAAAATTGCACAGTCCCTTACTAAGCAAAACCCTAGTTTCAAAAATGGACCTAAAATATGACACCTGAGCCATTGGACTGGAGGAGAGGGGCACCCATAGCACTATCTCGATGTCCTGAATCTAACTGAATTGATTGTTTGTCAATCTGAGCACGCTAATCATTCTATGGCTTGTTCCAACTCGCATCCCAAAGGCCTTTAGGGACACATGTTCGATACCTACCAGGGGCATAGAATTCCAACCGTGCAAAAAAACCAGGTTTCGGGAAGTCCTGAAAAGTGTCTAAGAAGGTTCCAGCTGTGAATTCTATCCATTATTCCCCGCTCGAAGATTTTGCAAAGTTGACCCGTATGTGCAAAAATTGCACAGTCCCTTACTAAGCAAAACCCTAGTTTCCAAATATGACACTTGGGCCATGGGGTTGGAGGAGAGAGGAACCCTTAGAACTATCCTTATGTCCTGAATCCAATGTAGTCAATGGTTTGTATATCTGAGCCATGGTCATCATTCTATGGCTCGTTCCAACTTGCATCCCAAAGGCCTTTAGGGACACCTATTGGATACCTACCGGGAGCATAGAATTCCAACCGTGCAACAAAACTGGGTTTTGGTAAGTCATGTAAGTGTGTATAGGAAGGATCCAACTGGGAAATCTATACATAAGTCCTCGGTCGATGATTTTGAAAAGTTGACGCCTATGTGCAAAAATTGTATAATCCCTTACTGAGAAAAACCCTAGTTTACAAAATGGATCTAAAAGATGACACCTGAGCCATGGGATCGGAGGATAGAGGCACCCCTATAACTATATTGATGTCTTTAAACCAACGAAGTCGACGGTTTGTCGATCCAAGAGACAATCATCATTATATGGCTCATTCCAACTCGCATCCCAAAGGCCTTTAGGGACACCTTTTGGATACCTATTGGGGGCATCGAATTCCAATCGTTCAACAAAAATTGGTGTTGGGGAGTCCTGCAAGTGTTTATAGGAAGGTTAAAGTTGGGAACACTAGCTATAAGTCACTGGTCGATGATTTTACAAAGTTTACCCCTATGTGCAAAAATTGCACAGTCCCTTACTGAGCAAAACCCTAGTTTCCAAAATGGACCTAAAAGATAACACATGAGCCATGGGACCAGAGGAGAGGGGCACCCCTAGCACTATCCCGATCTCCTAAATCTAATGGATTCAACGGTTTATTGATCCTAGAAACGGTCATAATTCTATCGCTCATTCCAACTCGCATCCCAAAGGCCTTCAAAGACACATGTTGGATACCTATCGGGGTCATAGAATTCCAACCGTGAAACAAAACAGGGTTTTGGGAAGTCCTGCAAGTGTGTCTAGTCATTTTAGCTGGGAACGCTAGCCATAAGTCCTCGGTCGATGATTTTTCAAATTTGACCCCTATGTGCAAAAATCGCACAATCCCTTACTGAGCAAATTCCTAGTTTCCAAAATGGACCTAAAAGATGACAGTTGAGCCATGGGACCGAAGGAGAGGGGAACCCCTAGCACTATTCCGATGTCTTGAATCCAATAGAGCTAATGGTTTGTCGATCCAATCCATGGTAATAATTCTATGTCTCAGTCCAACCCGCATCCCAAAGGCCTTCAGGGACACCTCTTAGATACCTACCAGGGGCATAGAATTCCAATTGTGCAACAAAACCAGGTTCCGGGAAGTCCTGGAAGTGTGTCTAGGAAGGCTCTAGGCAAAAACACTAGCCATAATCCCCTGGTCTATGATTTTTCAAATTTGACCCCTATGTGCAAAATTTGCACAGTCCCTTACTGAGCAAAACCCTAGTTTCCAAAATGGACCTAAAAGATGACTTATGAGCCATGGGATCGGAGGAGAGGGGAACCACTAGAACTATCCAGATCTCCTGAATCCAAAGGAGTCAACTTTTTTTTTATCAGTGCAAAGAACAACATTCTATGGCCCATTTAAAATCACACCCCAAAGGCTTTGAGGGACACCTATAGATGGCTATACAGGAAAAAATTCAACAAAATAATAAAGATGACTATACTCATAATTTTAAACTGTAATTGTTACCATCCATTTGAGTTCCCATTGAGTTCAAAGGGATATTAAAATTGATGTCATTATTATTTTTAGATTATTTTTTAACCTAAAATCAAGTGATGCCTTCTTAATTCCTTTTAAACTAACGATTAACTGTGATTCAAAAATAAAAATAAGTTAGGGTACATATGGTACAAATACGAAGCAGGGAAGATTATCGAGGATTTATGTAAGAAGCATTCCTAGTTGGTTCCTATAGACTCCATCTTAGGGTTTTTTATAGTTTTTAGTGGGGTACATGGATTTCATGAAAACATATAATTCTAGCTTATGGAAGGGTTCCATGGGTTGGTTGTTGTGATTCTTAAAAAAATAGATGAAGGAAGTGTGTTAACTAATGAGACTAGCTGATGAAATTTTTTTTGATGGCGACATTAAGATGGATGAAGTGTTTTTTGATGGTGACTGTTAGCACCAAATTTGTGCTCAATGTTTAGAGGGGTTTTGGAAGGTCGAAAGATGCCTATTCATGAGAAAAACCAAGGAAAAAACTTGCCTCATAGCCCACATGTCCCAAAGATTAGGAGCTTTAGGGTCTGCACGATGGTTTTTAGTTCCAGAACAGAGGCGGTGGCAGGGGTCTAAAGTTTAAATGGTGTCAAGGAGGTTAAATAACAAAGAAATGCGTCATCAGTGTATAACAGTGCCTGTGGACGACTCAGATCAATCGCAGTGGAGATCAACGGTGGCGGGCTCTCTTCGCAGGAAAAGTTGGGGGCGCTATAAAGAACTGGCAGAAGGTTAACTAGTAGGCATGTTAAATTTGATCAACGGTCAATGGCATAGATCGATGGTCAAAAGGATTTTCACATTTTTAACACACATGAAGAAATACAATTTGCAAATCCATGAACTTTTGGTAGAAAGGTGCAAGCTTGGACAGTCTAGATGTAACGGGACTCAGATCTACAGATGTGATTTAGTTCGCAAATCTTACTTGTGTAGGCGATTAGTGGTCTAAAAATATGCGAACACAAAAGAGACGTCGCACCATTCGATGGATCAGATGCGCTTAAGGCTAGATATCTATGATGTTGGTTTATTCATGGGATTAGAAGCTATGTGGCATCTATGCGGCAGGTGAATGATGGCCAATGAGACTAAAGCCACCTCAGCGTTGTCGTATGTTCCTCCCAGCTATCCGAAAATCCTGGTTAGGCGTGTTTCACGTCATCTCACACCCCTGTCATCATTCCTGCTCGATTGGGAGATTTGGTCAAGACATCATGGTAAAGGTGGTCACACATGACTTCTGTCGATGTTAGGATCGTAATGAATAGGGTCCCGACGTTCGCTGATTCCCAACCACTAAATAAGTAAGGTGGAAAATCCCTGTAGCTCAGGTATCTTTGGTTAGAATAGGATCATGGAGAAGGAGTAGGGATCCAAGGTGGTTTTCAAGCCATAGTAGGCATGGTCTGAGGTGGAGGAAGAGCATCTTCCTTCGCCTCCTGTAGTGTTTGACTGCGTGGAAGAGAGCTCAACAAGCGAGCTTGAGGAGAGATAGCTGTGCAGGAGGGTGCGACGTCGAAGGAAGAAAAAGGAAACCAGAGAAGATGAATAGGACACCCACGAGACCGTAGAGATTCTCCAATATTTTATCCTCTCCACTAAAGAAGCGGCACCTCCTCCCCCAGCAGAAGAAGCGCAGGAGGAAGATTCCCTGAAGATAGAAGACTTCTTTGATCAACAGGGCCAGTTGAAGACTCAGGAGTCAGGTGGCAACCGGTTCCCTATTTTTCTATGGACTGTCATATTAGTATGTTTTCAACTAGGTTATATGTAATACTTCTCAATCTTCGAGACTGTTAGAATCTGTAATCCTGCTAATAGCGTGTGTGAAATAGATCATAGCTTACCCATTAGTAGTCCTTTTCATTTTGTAATGAGTTGTCAATGGTGGTGATATGGACCATGTAGGTGGAAACATAGTTTTAATTGTTTTCTGATAGTCAATTCGAGGCTGGGAGCCTATAAATAGCATTGCAATGGAAGAGCAAAGGGTTGGAAAATCATTTGGCTAAGGCCTGGGGAAACTAAGCTCTGCCTTCTGGACTTAATCATTAATAGAATAGTAGTTCCCGAAGCAGGTGTTTAACAGAGATTCATGTGTCATTTAGCTTAGAGTTTGTTTTCTTCTTCTTCTCCTGTGAACATGTTTCCTGGTATTTACTTCCATTATGTCTTCTTTTTCATATCTAAAATCAATGTATGATAGGACAGAATTCTTGGTAGCAAGATCTGGCTATTGTTTCAGGTATTCACTCTATATTTCTTCTAAATTTGACATTGAATTCACCTCCGGGGGTTGCTCATGTCAATGGATTGTTCATTCCTTCTTCTTTTATCACCAGAAAATAGCATTTTGACCGAAAGCGGCTGCCTATCTTGCCTCTATTTTGATATTCCATGCTGCAACATTGTTATTTGATTTGTGTATTAGGACATGACTCCATTGCCTAATGTTTTCTCTCTTGATTGTCTTACCAAAACTTAAACAATTTTCCCATCATGAGGATCCTGTCCCTCACCGAAGCGAAAAAGAAGAGACCGGTGAGAGTTTCCAGCAGGAAGAGGTTTTTTCTTGGGATGGAAGGCAAGCTGATTCGGAGGTCCATGAGGAATTTATTGAGCCTGATATCCCTTCTCAGTAGGATGAACAGATAATGGATGTGTTGGAAGAAGATCAGAATGGTCAATATAATGTTTATTCAGGCATTTCGTTCCTAGAATCCTGATTTCAGGAAGAAGGTCCTTTACTTGATCCTTTTGAAAATTAGGGTGAGGTTTCTTTTGAAGCACCAGAGCAGAATCAGATTTTTAACCAAGGAATTCTAGGAAATCCAGGAGAGGATGATGATGATGGCCTAGGTATTGAAATACCCCCTCATGTTACCGAACTGCAGTCTCAGTAGAGGGATGTACTTGACTCTGATTATTTCAATCTTACTAGGTTGTATAGGGATCCAAGCAGGCATGAGTTCCAGGTTCCACTTGAAGTTGGCCATAGAAATTCAATCCCTATACTTGATGGGAGTGACAAAGGGAATGGGTAGGTTACTTAATCCTCTTTTGAAAGAATATTTGCTATGCTGCATGCAGAGCTGCAGTCTGATAAAGTGCCTGAGGAGTTGCAGCTGAAGCATCCTTTTCCTGTGAGAGGGAGGGCAGAAAAAATTGGAGGATGTCATGCCTCTTATGATTCAATATCAGAGTATATGGAAAGATTCTTCAGTTGGGGTAAGAGGTTTTGTTTTTGTCAGAAAGATCACACCTATTATCAATACTTTTTGCCATTATGTTCTTATCCTCTGATTTTAATTAAGCATGATGTGGAGGTTTTCCTATTGGATCAGCTGCTAGATTGGTTGCATTGGAATTTTGATATCACTTGATATGATAACCATTTCGGTAGCATAGGGTAGAGTAGTTTTGTGCATAAATAAGCTTAGCACCCCGAGCATTTTTCGGCATTCAGTTGCAGTAGTGTTTTCCAGTATTCATTTCAGTTTTCAATTTGTGTTTCAGTTTTCAATAAAGAGCTATAGACATCTAATTTTGTGATAAAGCACAACCCAATGGATCAGGCACTGGGTCTATCGGGTTCTTTGCTACCTCACAGTGAGGATAACATCCCCAATAGGAGCCATTTGTTAGCACCAGATTTGTGCTAAATGTTTAGAGGGGTTTTGGAAGTTCGCAAGATGCCTATTCATGAGAACAACTAAGGAAACACCTCGGCTCATAGCCCACATGTCCCAAAGATCATGAGCTTAAGGGTCGACGCGATGCTTTTTAGGTCCAACCCAGAGACGGTGGCAGGGGTCTAAAGTTTAAATGGTGTTGAGGAGGTTAAATAACAAAGAAATGCGTCCTCGATGTATAATGGCACATGTGGATGACTCAAATCAATTGCGGTGGAGATCGACGGTGGCGGGCGCTCTTCGCAGGAATCGTTGGGGGCGCTGTAAAGCGCTGGACGAAGGTTAACCAACATGCATGTTAAATTTGAACAATGGTCAACAGCGTAGATCGACGGTCGAAAGGATGTTCACGTTTTTAACACATACGAAGAAATAGAATTTGCAAATCCACACCTTTTGGTAGAAAGGTGCCAGCTCAGAAGGTCTAGATGTAACAAGGCTCAGATCTACGGATCCAATTTAGATGGTAGATCTTACTTGTGCAGGCAATTAGTGGTCTGAAAATATGCGAACACAAGAGAGACGCCATGCCAGTCGACGGAACATATGCGCTTAAGGTTAGAGATCTACGGTGTTGGTTTATTCATGGTATTAGAAGGCGTGTGGCATATATGCGGCAGGTTAGTGATGGCCAATGAGACTAAAGCCACCTCAGCATCGTCGTGTGTTTCTCCCACCTATCCGAAAATCTTGGTTAGGCATGTTTCACATCATCTCATGCCCTTGTCATCATTGTTGCTCGATTGGGAGATTCAGTCAGGCCATCATGGTGAAGGTGGTCACGCATGACTGTCGTCGTTGTCAGGATCATTATGAATAGGGTCCCAACGTTCAGTGATTCACGATCATTGCATAAGAAAGGTGGCAAATCCCTGCAGCTCAGCTATATCATTCGGTTAGAGCACGATCATGGAGACAGATCAGGGAGCCGAGGTGGTTTTCATATCAGAGAAGGCGTGGTATGAGGTGGAGGAAGAGCATGTTGCTTCGTGTGATGCACCTGCAACAATTAATTAATAAAAATATGCGAAATAACAGAAATGACAGAACTCATAATCACTTTTATATTGATCACAGGCCACTTCGAGGGGGTAACCTCCTATGAGCAAGCTCAATACAAATAACTTAACGGTCCTTCATAGGTCTCAACACACACTTATATACTAAGTCTAGGCGCCAATACTATGGGTCAAAACCATGGGGCACTACAAACTACGGATCAACAATACTACGGGCGACTTACAAAGCATAAAGACATGGGTTCCTAACATCCCCTCCCCCTTAAAAAAAACTTTGTCCTCAAAGCTTTAGATGTGGAAATTGTTGTTGAATCTGAAGGAGTGGTTCCCATGTAGCATCCTCTGGTTTCATGCCGTGCCACTGAATTAAGACCTATGTGATAGAGCGACAGTGAATCTGACGAGTGCGCCGATTGAGGATGGCCTCCGGCTCCAAAAGGATGGATCCTTCATTATCCAGTTCGGGTAAAATAATTTGTGCACTGATGTTGGTGCCAAGAACTTTCTTTAGACAAGAGACATGAAAGACTGGATGAATGCGGGAAGAAGGAGGAAGTTCAAATTTATAAGAAACGGACCCAATCTTCTGAAGAATTTGATATGGCCCATAGAACTTTGGAGCGAGCTTATGACGCCCTTTGAGTTTCAGGGAGGACTGCTTGTACGGCTGGAGATGAAGAAAAACCATATCGTCGACTTGAAAAGTGCGCTCAGAACGGTGATGATCAGCTTCTTGTTTCATGTGATTTCTTTCCATGTGAAGATTGTCCCGTAAAATGCGAAGAATTTGATCACAGTTTCGAAGGACCATGTCAACTTCCTGAACTGGTGAACTGGTGGGGGTGTATGGAAGAAGAACTGGAGGTGCCTAACCATAGACTTCTTCATATGGGGTCATTTTAGAGGCAGTGTGGTAAGAGGTATTGTACCACCATTCAGCAAGAGGGAGCCACTTTGCCCACTGATGTTGTTGTTCAGAGGCAAAGCAACGAAGATAAGTTTCCAAGCATTTATTGATAATTTCAGTCTGACCATCTGTTTGTGGGTGATACCCTGAACTCATTTTCAGTTTGGTGCCTGTTAACACCCAAAAAGTGCTCACTAGCTCATTTACCACATTATACGACTCATTTGTCCATTTTCCTACCATATTTCCATTAAAAATCCCAAAAATCCCATTAAAAGGCCTAAAATGCCTCCAAAAGGCCATAAAACCCTCAAAATAGCCTAAAAAGGCTAAAAAACCCCCTTTTCCTCCAAAAATAGCAAAAATCCCCTAAAAAGGGAATAAAAATATAAAATAATGAGGAAAAGGAGAAAAAAAAAAAAAAAAAACCCTATACAGCTGCATAAAACCATGTGTTTCCTAAAACCATGGGTCAGCACTCCACCACCAAAAAACTATAAATAGGTGATGGAGATCCCTTATTCCATATCCACAATCACAAGCACCCTTACTCTGCCAAAATCTCTCTCGAAACCCTAGTTCACCTTTGAACTATTTTCACCTTGAGAGCCACCTTTGGCCCATTCCCAACCTTGGAGAAGGAGAAGGAGCATTCTTGAAGCTTGGAGCATCCTCTTGGACACTGCAAAGGGCTTCACCAACCTTGACACTCAAGGTAACATCAATACAAAGACATTCTTTCATTTTGGTGTTTATGCTTCATGCTTGTATTAGAAATAATTTAATGTTTTGTTTATTGCATAATTAGTTTAATATACTGAACTGCTACTAAGGAGTCCATTCTCCTTAGTAGGTGCTCATTGGCACAAGCTAGGGGTAAAACCCTAGCTACAGTTTATGTCCCGGATTTGTGTCCCCTCTGGACTATTATGATGTACACAGTGGTCATGTATCTTTCAGGTCCCCATTTTTTGGACCCCATTGTTGTTATTATGTTATATCCTGATACGAGCATGGGAATGCCCGCCTCGTCCATATGATCAGATGATTCCTCATCCATTATTGAGGTTATGTACTTTTAGTTCTTGCAGTTGTTCGGGATCGTTGTTCCGGGCTTCAGTTTGTTTCTTCTCTTCTCTCCACATCCCAGGAAAACCATTCATAACTTATGATGTCCATCGGCCATACGATGAGCTCCTGACCTCGCACATCAGGGGGCAATCTGTTAACACCCAAAAAGTGCTCACTAGCTCATTTACCACATTATACGACTCATTTGTCCATTTTCCTACCATATTTCCATTAAAAATCCCAAAAATCCCATTAAAAGGCCTAAAATGCCTCCAAAAGGCCATAAAACCCTCAAAATAGCCTAAAAAAGGCTAAAAAACCCCCTTTTCCTCCAAAAATAGCAAAAATCCCCTAAAAAGGGAATAAAAATATAAAATAATGAGGAAAAGGAGAAAAAAAAAAAAAAAAAACCCTATACAGCTGCATAAAACCATGTGTTTCCTAAAACCATGGGTCAGCACTCCACCACCAAAAAACTATAAATAGGTGATGGAGATCCCTTATTCCATATCCACAATCACAAGCACCCTTACTCTGCCAAAATCTCTCTCGAAACCCTAGTTCACCTTTGAACTATTTTCACCTTGAGAGCCACCTTTGGCCCATTCCCAACCTTGGAGAAGGAGAAGGAGCATTCTTGAAGCTTGGAGCATCCTCTTGGACACTGCAAAGGGCTTCACCAACCTTGACACTCAAGGTAACATCAATACAAAGACATTCTTTCATTTTGGTGTTTATGCTTCATGCTTGTATTAGAAATAATTTAATGTTTTGTTTATTGCATAATTAGTTTAATATACTGAACTGCTACTAAGGAGTCCATTCTCCTTAGTAGGTGCTCATTGGCACAAGCTAGGGGTAAAACCCTAGCTACAGTGCCATTGTGGCGAAATAGTTCAGTCCAAAAATGACTGGTGAAAGTCACATCACAATCCGAGACAACGGAAGAAGAGATGCCATGAAGATGAAAGATCTGGTCCAGGAAAATTTGAGCGATTGAAGAGGATGTATAGGGATGGCTGAGAGCACAAAAATGACTATATTTGGAGAGGCGATCAACCACAACAAGAATCACTGTCTTCCCGCCAGATTTAGGGAGCCTTCAATGAAATCCATAGAAATATCTGTCCAAATCCGTGTAGGTATGGGCAAGGGTTCGAGCAATCCTGGAAGGAGTGTTGTTTCACCCTTATTGTGCTGGCAGGTATCACATTAGGCCTCCATCTTGAACATTCAGATATGAACAACAAATGGCAGTTTGAGTCTTCATCAGTCAATGGGTTCTCTTCTTCCAGCAATTTCCGTGGTTCGAAGCTTGATTTTCCTCGATTCAATTGTACCAATCCAACTGGATGAATCTATCATGCAGAGCAGTATTTTAGTCTGCATAATACTGTTGATGTCAACAAAGTTCCGCTGGCATCCTTTCATTTGGAACAGGAAGCTCTTCAATGGTACCGTTGGTACGTCAAGGCTCATCCAGAGCCCAAATGGCTAGACTTTTGCCAGCTCCTTTTGCAACGATTTGGTCCTAGTGCTTTTGATGACTTCACAGGAGCCCTCACTAAACTTTGCCAAATTGGGACTATGTGAGAGTATCAAACCCAATTTGAGAATCTAGCCAACCACACCGAAGGATTGTCTGATGACTTTTACCGAAGTTGTTTTATCAGTGGTATAAAGGATGCCATCCGCTCTGAGGTCAAAATTTTCTGTCCCAACACAATGATGGAAGCCCTAGGGTTGGCTAAGTTGGCAGAAGACAAGATTGCAGCCCAACAACGCTCCAAGCCCACTTTTGTTCCCTTCCAAAATATGGGTTCTCAACGACCACCTATACCGCAGGCTCCTCGACCAACTCATATCAAGCGTTTGTCTGAAACAGAGATGCAAGCACGCAGAGAAAAGGGGCTTTGCTATAATTGTGATGAGAAATTTACTCAGGGACATAGATGTGTTCAGCAAAAGCTCTATCTCTTGGATGTGGATTCTCCGCCTACCTCTGAAATTGGTGACGAAGATCCAGAAACACTGGATGCTCCGATCGACATTCAGGAACCGCCTATTGACCCTCCGTCTTAGGATGACCAGCCAGAGATATCTCTCCATGCTTTCGCTAGAATCACCACCCCCCAAACAATGTGGGTCAGGGGTTACTTCAAGAAGCTTCCTCTTACAATACTCATTGATTCTGGTAGCACTCATAATTTCATTGACCCTCAGATCACCAAACAATCTGATTGTTTTATCCATCCTTGCTCCAACTTTGAAGTCATGGTTGCCAATGGGGGCACCTTACCTTGCAAAGGGAAGTGTTGAAATGTGCGTATCTCTATGGGAGATTATACCTTGCACTTTTACATGTTTGCCTTGACCTTAGGCGGATGTGATGTGGTTTTGGGTGCTCAATGGCTACGCACACTTGGCCCTATCTTATGGGATTTTGCTGAACTTTGGATGCAGTTTTCCCTCAATGTCCAAAAACACACCTTGACAGGATTACAACTAGGTTCTCTGAGCATCATCAGTTCACATTGCATGGAAAAACTCCTCAAGAGGAATTCACATGGTGTCATCGCTCAGCTCCATTCCATTCAGATGCAACCTTCAGCGGTCTCCACTACTCCTTTGGATCTACAACAAATTCTGGATCGATATACAGGTGTTTTTTTCTGAACCAGTGGGATTGCCACCTTCCAGTCCAGAAGACCATCGTATTTAGCTCCTTCCTGGTGGCGTTCCTCCCAACATCAGGCCCTATCGCTACCCATTTCACCAAAAAACGGAGATTGAAATGCTCGTTCGGGACTTATTAAAGCAAGGTATTATTCGCCCAAGCACTAGTTCCTTTTCTTCTCCAGTTATTCTTGTCCACAAAAAAGATGAGTCATGGTGCCTTTGCATTGACTTATGAGAACTTAATCACCTCACCATCAAGGATAAGTTTCCAATTCCTGTAGTTGATGAGCTTCTTGATGAGCTTCATGGGGCTCACTTTTTCTCCAAGTTGGATCTTTGTTCTGGGTATCATCAAATTCGGGCTCATGAGGATGATATCCCTAAAACAACTTTCCGCACACATGATGGCTATTATGAGTTTTTGGTCATGCCCTTTGGCCTGACTAATGCTCCTTCCACATTCCAGGCATTAATGAATAAAATATTTCGACCCTACTTGCGGAAATTCATTTTGGTATTCTTTGATGATATCCTCATCTACAGTAAAACATGGGATGAACATCTCCAGCATCTGGATCTTGTCATGCAACTTTTCTCTGACCATCATCTCCATGCCAAGCAGTCTAAATGTGTTTTTGGACAGAAGGAAGTTGAGTATCTCAGGCACATTATCTCAGCACAAGGGGTTCGCGTGGATCCTTCCAAAATCGATGCCATGAACAATTGGCCGCATCCTCAGACACTCAAGAGCCTTTGTGGTTTTTTGGGGTTGACTGGCTACTACCGCAATTTTATCAAGGATTATGGGAAGATTGCAGCTCCATTAACTGCTCTATTGAAAAAGGATGCTTTTACATGGACACATGCTGCTCAATGTGCGTTTGACAAACTAAAACAAGCTATGTGTACTACACCTGTTCTAGCTATGCCCGATTTTTCCAAGCCCTTCACTATTGAGAGTGATGCTTGCGACAATGGACTTGGTGCTGTTCTCCTTCAAGATGAACACCCCATTGCGTTAACCAACAAAGCCCTTTCAAGTAAGAATTTAGCTGCCTCTACCTATGAGAAGAAAATGATGGCTATTTTGCATGCAGTACAGAAGTGGTGCCCATACCTATTAGAGAATCATTTCTGAATCAAGACTGATCACTAGAGTCTGAAATATTTCTTGGAGCAGCATGTCTCCTCCCCGGCACAACAGAAATGGATTAGCAAACTCATGGGTTATGACTATGAGATCACTTACAAGAAGGGTAAATACAATATTGTGGTAGATGCTCTTTCTTGCACATTTGATGCCCAAGGTTCTCTTTCAGATATTTCTATGCCTGTTCCAAATTGGTTGCAATCTGTTAAATAGGGTTATGTCAATGACTCTTCCTTATCTCAAATCATCCAATGCTTGACCAACAACCCTTCTACTATACCACATTACTCTTGGGATGGTGCTTCTCTGAGATACAAGGGTCGTCTGGTGATACCAAATGATACGAACCGTTACACCAAAACCTCGAGGTGTTAGTGAAGGCCGCCCACTAGGATCTTAACATCCCACCACGCTCTGTAGTCCAGACTCTGGGCTGGATGTGCGCCCATACGGTGGTGTCCCCTTTGCGCTGTACAAGCCCCGGGCGAACACTGCAATGCCGACGTTGCCACCCGCTCTGTGACTTGAACCTGGGTGGAGGCTTTGATACCAAATGTGATGCACCTGCAATAATTAATTAATAAAAATATGCGAAATAGCAGAAATGACAGAACTCAGAATCACTTTTATATTGATCACAGGCCACTTCGAGGGGGCAACCTCCTATGAGCAAGCTCAATACAAATAACTTCATGGTCCTTCATAGGTTTCAACACACACTTATATACTAAGTCTAGGTGCCAATACTATGGGTCAAAACCATGGGCCACTACAAACTATGGATCAACAATAGTACGGGTGACTTACAAAGCATATGCGCTAACAACAATAACATAAACTATTGATCAACAAATACTACGGGACGACTTACAAAGCATATGCGTCCAACAACAATATACTAACAAGTAAAGACATGGGTTCCTAACAATTCGCCTCCTCTAGTGTTTGACCACGTGGAAGAGAGTCCAGCAAGCGAGCCTAAGGAGAGACAGTTGTGCAAGAGGGTGCGACGTCGAAGGAAGAAAAAGGAAATGAGAGAAGATGAATAGGACACCCACGAGGCCATAGAGATTCTCCAAGATTTCATCCTCTCCACTGAAGAATATACACTTCCTCCCCCAATGGAAGAATCGCGGGTGGAAGATTCCCTGAAGATAGAAGACTTCTTCGGTCAATAAGGCCAGTTGAAGACTCAGGAGTGAGGTGGCAGCCAGTTCCCTAGTTTTCTATAGCCTGTCATATTAGTATGTTTTGAACCGGGTTATATGTAATACTTCTCAATATTTTAGCCTATTAGTGTTAGAAAAATAGGATCACAGAGAAATAACAATAAACAGAAATGCAAATAGAATCACACAAACACATTACAAGAGAAACACAAATATATCATGGTTCACCCAATATGGGCTACATCCACACTGAAGTTTCCATTCCTTATTATTATACCGTCTAGCAAAGTGAATGGATACAACCTGCAGCACAACCGCTACACTTCCTCTTCACTGTCTCACAGTCTCTCTTCATATATCAGAGATCTTTACAATGCATAATACCTAATACATCAACCCTAGCCATGTTACAATGTTTTTCTTTTATAAGGGAAATACAATGGGAAAATACCATGGGATACCCCCTGGGGATCATGCCGGGATCATAACCAAACCTGGCGTTCAAACACGGTTGAATCATCATCTATGAGACTTGAAGATCAAGCTCCAAAACCAACAGTTAGAGTCTGTAAGCCTACTAATATCGCGTTTGAAATAGATCACAACTTACCTGTTAATAGTACTTTTCATTTTGTAATGCGTTGTCAAAGGTGGCGAACTGGACCCTGTAGGTGGCAGCATAGCTTTAACTATTTTCTGATAGTCGATTCGAGGCTGGGAGCCTATAAATATCATTATAATGGAAGAGCAAAGGGTTGGAAAATCATTTGGCTAAGGCATGGGGAAACTAAGCTCTGCCTTCTGGACTTAATCATTAATAGAATAGCAGTTCCTAAACTAGGTGTTTAAGGGAGATTCATGTGTCATTTAGCTTAGAGTCTGTTTTCTTCTTCTTCTCCTGTGAACGTGTTTCCTGGTATTTACTTCAATTATGTCATCTTTTTCATCTCTGAAATCAGTGTATAATAGGACAAAATTCTTGGTAGCAAGCTCTGGCTATTGTTTCAGGTATTCACTACAATATGTCTTCTAAAGTTGACATTTAATTCACCTCTAGGGGTTGGTCATGTCAATGCACTATTCATTCCTTCTACTTTTATCACCAGACAATAGCATTTCGACTGGAAGCGGGTGGCTATCTTGCCTCTGTTTTGATATTCCATGCTGCAGCATTGTTATTTGATTTGTGTATTAGGAGATGACTCCATTGCCCAATGTTTTCTCTCTTGATTGTCTTACCAAACCTTAAACAATTGTACCATCATGAGGATCCTGTCCCTCACCAAAGAAAAAAAGAAGAGACCAATGAGAGTTTCTAGCAGGAAGAGGTTTTTTCCTAGGATGGAGGGGACACTGATTGGGAGGTCCATGAGGAATTTCTTGAGCCTGATATCCCTTCTCAATAGGCTGACCAGATAATGGATGTGTTAGAAGAAGATCAGAATCGTCAATATAATGTTTATTCAGGCCTTTCGTGCCTAGAATCCTTGTTTCAAGAAGAAGGTCCTTTACTTGATCCTTTTGAAAATCAGGGTGAGGTTTCTTTTGAAGCACCAGAGCATAATCAAAATTTTAACCTAGGAATTCTAGGAAATTCAGGAGACGATGATGTTGATCACCCAGGTATTGAAATACCCCCTCATGTTACAGAGTTGCAGTCTTAACAGAGGGATGTAATTGACTTTGATTATTTCAATCCTACTAGGTTGTATAGGGATCCAAGCAGGCATGAGTTCTAGGTTCCACTTGAAGTTGGCCATAGATATTCAATCCCTATACTTGATGGGAGTGACAAAGGGAATGGGCAGGTTAATTAGTGCTCTTTTGAAAGAAAATTTGCTAGGCTGGAAGCAAAGCTGCAGTCTGATAAAGTGCCTGAGGAGTTGCAGCTGAAGCAACCTTGTCCTGTTAGAGGGAGGGAAGAAAAATTTGGAGGATGTCATGCCTCTTATGACCCAATAGTAGATTATATGGAAAGATTCTTTAGTTGGGGTAAGAGGTTTGGTTTTTGTCAGAAAGATCACACCTATCATCAATACCTTTTTCCATTATGTTCTTATCCTTTGATTTTAATTGAGCATGATATGGAGGTTTTCCTGTTCGATCTGCTGCTGGATTGGTTGCATTGGAATTTTCATATCACTTGATATGTCAACCATTTCAGTAGCATAGGGTAGAGTAGTTTTGTGCATAAATAAGCTCAACACCCTGAGCATTTTTCGGCATTTAGTTGAAGTAGTGTTTTCTAGTCTTCATTTCAGTTTTTAGTTTGTGTTTCAGTTTTCAATAAAGAGCTATAGACATATAATTTTTTGATAAAGCACATCCCAATGGATCAAGCAATGGGTCTACAGGGTTCTTTGCTACCTCACAGGGAGGATATCATCCCCAATAGGAGCCAGTTGTTAGTACCAGATTTGTGCTAAATGTTTAGAGGGGTTTTGGAAGGTCAAAAGATGCCTATTCATGAGAACAACCAAGGAAACAACTCGATTCATAGCCCACATGTACCAAAGATCAGGAGCTTGAGGGTCTGCGTGATGCTTTTTAGGTCTAGACAAGAGGCAATGGCAGGGGTTTAAAGTTTAAATGGTGTCGAGGAGGTTAAATAACAAAGAAATGCGTCTTCGGTGTATAATGGCGCATGCGGACGACTTAGATCAATCGCGGTGGAGATCAACAGTGGCGGGCGCTCTTCGTAGGAAAAGTTGGGGGAGATATAAAGCACTGGAAGAAATTTAACTAGTAGGCATGTTAAAGTTGATCAACGGTCAATGGTGTAGATTAACGATCGAAAGGATGTTCGCGTTTTTAACATGCACGAAGAAATACAATTTGCAAATCCGCAAACTTTTGGTAGAAAGGTGAAAGCTCAGACGGTATAGATGTAACAGGACTCAGATCTACAGATGCGATTTAGTTGGTAGATCTTACTTGTGGAGGTGATCAGTGGTCTGAAAATATGTGAACACGAGAGAGACGTCGCGCCATTCGATGGATCAGATGCACTTAAGGTTAGAGATCTACGGTGTTGGTTTATTCATGGTATTAGAAGGCACGTGGCATATTCACAGCAATGGAATGATGGACAATGAGACTAAAGCCATCTCAACATCGTTGTATGTTCCTCCCACCTATCCGAAAATCCTGGTTAGGCGTGTTTCACATCATCTCACGCCCACATGATCATTGCTGCTCAATTGGGAGATTCGGTCAGGACATCATGGTGAAGGTAGTCACGCATGACTGTCGTCGCTGTCAGGATCGTTATGAATAGGGTCCCGACCTTCTCTGATTCACAACCATTGCATAAGAAAGGTGGAAAATCCCTACAGCTCATCTATATCATTTGGTTAGAGCATGATCATGGAGAAGGAGCAGGGAGCCAAGGTGGTTTTCATGTCAGAGAAGGCATGGTTTGATGTGGAGGAAGAGCACGTTGCTTCGCCTCGTCTAGTGTTTGACCGCGTGGAAGAGAGTTTAGAAAGTGAGCCTAAGGAGAGACAGTTGTGCAAGACAGTGCGACGTCAAAGGAAGAAAAAGGAACCAGAGAAGATGAACAGGACACCCACGAGGCCGTAGAGATTCTCCAAGATTTCATCTTCTCCACTGAAGAAGCAACACTTCCTACCCCAGCAGAAGAAACGTAGGTGGAATATTCCCTGAAGATAGAAGATTTCTTTGATCAACAGGGCCAGTTGAAGACTTAGGAGTGAGGTGGCATCCAGTTCCCTAGTTTTCTGTAGCATGTCATATTAGTATGTTTTGAACCGGGTTATATGTAATACTTCTCAATTTTTGAGATTGTTAGTGTTACAAGAACAGGATCGCAGAGCAATAACAATAAACAGAAATGCAAATATAATCACACAAACACATTACAAGGGAGACACAGATATATCGTGGTTCACCCAATATGGGCTACGTCCACACTAAAGTTTCCATTCCTTGTTATTATACCATCCAACAAAGTGAAGGGATACAACCTAAAGAACAGCCGCTACACTTCCTCTTCACTATCTCATAGTCTCTCTTTAGATCTCAAAGATATTTACAATGCATAATACCTAATACATCAACCCTAGCCATGTTACAATGTCTTTCTTTTATAAGGGAAATACAATGGTAAAATACCACGGGATACCCCCTGGGGATCATGTCGGGATCATAACCAAACCTGGGGTTCAAACACGGCTGAATCATCATCTATGAGACTAGAAGATCAGGCTCCACAACCAACAGTTAGAGTCTGTAAGCCTGCTAATAGCATGTTTGAAATAGATCATAGCTTACCCGTTAGCAGTCCTTTTCATTTTGTAATGTGCTGGCCAAGGTGGCGAACTGGACCCTATAGGTGGCAGCAAATTTTTAACTATTTTCTGATAGTCGATTCAAGGCTGGGAGCCTATAAATAACATTGTAATGGAAGAGAAAAGGGTTGGAAAATCATTTGGCTAAGGCCTGGGGAAACTAAGCTCTGCCTTCTGGACTTAATCATTAATAGAATAGCAGTTCCTGAAGCAGGTGTTTAACGGAGATTCATGTGTCGTTTAGCTTAGAGTTTGTTTTCTTCTTCTTCTCCTATGAACGTGTTTCTTGGTATTTACTTCCATTATGTCTTCTTTTTCATATCTAAAATCAATGTATAATAGGACATAAATCTTGGTAGCAAGCTCTGGCTATTGTTTCAGGTATTTACTCAATATTTCTTCTAAAGTTGACATTGAATTCACCTCTGGGGTTTGATCATGTCAATGGACTATTCATTCCTTCTTCTTTTATCACCAGACAATAGCATTTCGACCGGAAGTGGGTGGCTATCTTGCCTCTATTTTTATATTCCATGCTGCAACATTGTTATTCGATTTGGGTATTAGGACATGACTCCATTGCCCAATGTTTTCTCTTTTGATTGTCTTACCAAACCTTAAACAATTGTCCCGTCAGAAATCTGACCTTCTAAATGTGCTTTGAATGAATATCTTGAGTAGGAAGACTCTGTGTTTTTCATAGATTATTTCAGTCTTTCGAGTTTAAGAGAGATCCCTCTCTGATTGTTTTGGGTCAGAAGTGCAATCTGAAGTGGTTTTGTGGTTACCCCAGCTTGGCCTTCTCCCACAACCTTGGGGGTCAATTTGGGTGCTAACAGCAACATTGAGATGGATGAAGTGGTTACGGAATATCATTCATTGATGATTCATTACCATGCTAGAAATCTTGGTGAGAGTTCATGTGTTCAACTAAAATGGGGTATCTCCACACAAGTTGAACACCAAGTAAGAAATCCCTCACACAAACAAATCACAAATCGTTCACTAATGTATGGTGAAGGTCCAATTTGGGAAATAGTGACAATGAATAATTGATATTAGCGATTGGTCAACGATAGTTGGTGGCTACAAACTAGGGTTTCTAGGATTTTGAACAAAAAGTAGGCTAGAGGCTACAAACTATGGTTTCTAAGGTTTAGAATTCAAATTAGGGATTATAATACAAAATAGGGTTTCTAAGCTAGCATTTGTAGGCTAGGGGTTTAGAATACAAATTATGGTTTCTTGGACTAGGTTTTTTGGCATGGTTTAGGTTTATATTGTTATGTATTAGTTTGCTAAGGTTATATTTGTGTTTCTAGGGTAGACTAGATTTCTAAGGCTAGATTAGGTTTCTATGTTTGTGGTTTGGGTTTCAAGGTTTCTAAATTAGGTATCTAACGGTTATATTTGTTTGGATGATGGATGGCAATATTATGGTGAAAAAGGGGTTGTTGATGGTGACAACATGTGTAGGAAGAGCACGGTGGTGATGTGCATGGTGGCATGGTGATGGAGACAACGACCATGGGGATAGTGATAATGAGCATCGAGATGGTGATGGTGATAGTGAGCATGAAAATGGGCATGAGGATGGAGATATTATGGCTTACTTAGATGGGAGAAAAAAACAAAGAAAACAAATCCATGATGAAACTTGTGCAATTTATCAAGTTGTACCAAGTCTATGCAATTTATCAATCTATCAAGCTATCAATGTGTGACTAGGATTTCTAGGCTAAGGGTTTAGAATACAAATTATGGTTTCTTGGACTCTTGTGCATATTTGTATTACAATGGTTTAGATACAAGTGGATGCACATGAATATGGGAAGTTTTTTTGGCATGCATATATCAGGATAAGGTTGCTATTGTTTTTTTGGCATGCATATATATTAGGATTATGATTAGATTTTTTGGCACAGTTTCTAGGTTTCTATTGTTATGGATTAGGTTGCTAAGATTATATTTTTGTTTCTAGGGTAGACTAGATTTCTAAGGCTAGATTAGGTTTCTATGTTTGTGGCTTGGGTTTGTAGGTTTCTAAATTAGGTATCTAATGGCTATATTTTTGTGGATGATGGATGATAATCTTATGGTGAAAAATGGGATGGCGATGGTGACAACATGGGTAGGAAGAGCACGATGGTGATGTTCATGGTGGCATGGTGATGGAGAAAATGACCATGGGGATAGTGATAATGAGCATGGACATGGTGATGGTGATAGTGAACATGAAAATGGGCATGAGGATGCAGATATTATTGTTTACTTAGATGGGAGAAAAAAACAAAGAAAACAAATGCATGACGAAACTTGTTCAATTTATCAAGATGTACCAAGTGTATGCAATTTATCAATCTATCAAGCTATCAATATCTGGCTGCAATAGTCAAAATATTAATGTCAATACTCAATGAGACAATGAAACAAAATCATAACATACATGTACACCACATACCTATAACATAGTACACAATAAAACATGCAAACCACATAGTAGATTACCTACCTATGGTCATTCGACTACACCATCAGGATCACCTTGAATACTAAGGGTTTCCTTTAACCTATCGTGCTCGGAGTAAGGCAGTAAGTATCATGCCTTTAATGAGTTCTTCCTTGGAATTGTTTGCAGCTAGAGGTTTGTGCCAATAACTATGTTTGTATAATGGTATGTACAATATCACCTGGTCTATAATCTTTATATGTATACCCTTTTCTATTTGCTCAGTCAGAAACCTGGTTCAAATATTCTGCTTTTATAACCGTCGACCCAATTGGAAAATCATTGGCCTTAGAGTCCCGTAATGGGACATTTAGGGTTTGCTTCCCCTCTAAGCAATGTGTCAGCCAATAGTCGATACACCATGCATTGCGTCTCAGGGAAACCCCTACGTATTGTGCCCTAGTGAAAATATAGTGCCAACATTTTAGTCAACTAATTAGACACAACTAGTTTTCAAAAATATTGAAAATATAAAAATATTAATCGAACCTAGTTGTATGAGATCTGATATGTGGTAATAGTCTGGGGAAATACTTGATTGGTCCTCCTCCAAGTGGGATAATTCTTAAAAATGACATTAATTACTCAAAATGAAAATATATTGGAACACTAAGGAGATGTTAAATGATGAGCCACACTAAGGACAAAGAAATATACCAAAGGTGCAATGTGGTAGGTTTGATTGCCACTCTTTGAATGTCTAGTTCTAGAATCAAAATCCAAATTTTCCAAAGTTGACCCCTATGTGTAAAAATTGCACAGTCCCTTACTAAGGAAAACCCTACTTTCCAAAATCAACCTAAAAGATGAGACCTGGTCCATGGAACCAGAGGAGAGAGACACCCCTAACACTATCCCGATGTCCTGAATCCAACGGATTCGATGGTTTCTCGATACGAGCCACGGTCATGATTCTATGGATCATTCCCAATCGCATCCCAAGGCCCTTCAGGGACACATGTTGGATACCTACAGGGGGCATAGAATTTCAACCGTGGAACAAAACTAGGTTCCAGGAATTCCTGCAAGTGTGTCTAGGAAGGTTCCAGCTGGGAACGCTATCCATAAGTCCTCGGTTGATGATTTTGAAAATTTCACCCTATGTGCAAAAGTTGCACAGCCCCTTACTGAGGAAAACCCTAGTTTCCAAAATGGACCTAAAAGATGACACATGAGCCATGGTACTGGAGGAGACAGGAGCCCCTAGCACTATCCCGATGTCTTGGATCCAATAGAGTCAATGGTTTTTCGATCCGAGCCACGACAATAATTCTATTGGTCATTCCAACTCGCATCCCAAAGTCTTTCAGTGACACCCGTTGGATACCTATTGGGGGCATAGAATTCCAAGCATGCAACAAAAATGGGTTTCGAGAAGTCCTGCAAGTGTGTATAGGAGTGTTCCAGCTGGGAATGCTATCCATAAGCCCCCGGTCGATTATTTTTCAAAGTTGACCGCTATGTGCAAAAATTGCACAATCCCTTACTAGGGAAAACCCTAGTTTCCAAAATGGACCTAAACGATGACACCTGAGACATGCTACCGAGGGAGATGGGAACCCCTAGCACTATAACGATGTCCTAAATCCAACGGATTTGACATTTTTTCGATCCGAGCCACAGTCATCATTCTACGGCTGATTCCAACTTGCATCCCAAAGGCCTTCATGGACACCTATTGGATAACTACCAAGGGCATTGAATTACAACCGTGCAAAGAAAATAGGTTCTGGGAAGTCCCGCAAGTGTGTATAGGAAGGTTTCAGTTGGGAATGCTAGCCATAATTGCCTGGTCGATGATTTTGCAAAGTTTACCCCTATGTGCAAAAATTGCATAGTCCCTTACTGAGAGAAACCCTAGTTTACAAAATGGACCTAAAATATGACACCTAAGCAATGGGACCGGAGGAGAGTGACACCCCTAGCACTATCTCGATGTCCTGAATCCAACATATTCAATTTTTTTCAATACAAGCCACAATCATCATTCTATGGCTCATTCCAAGTCGCATCCCAAAGGCCTTCAGGGACACCTGTTGGATACCTACTGGGGGCATAGAATTCCAACCGTGCAACAAAACTAGGTTCCTGGAAGTCGTGCAAGTGTGTTTAGGAATTTTCCTGTTGGGAACTCTATCCATAAGTCCCCGGTCGATGATTTTGCAAATTTGACCCCTATGTGAAAACATTTCATAGTCCCTTACTCAGCAAAACTCTAGTTTCCAAAATGGACCTAAAAGATGACACCTGAGCCATGGGAACAGAGAAGAGAGGCACCTCTAGAACTATCCCGATGTCCTGAATCCAATCGAGCCGACTGTTTGTTGATCCAATTCACAGTCATCATTCTATGGCTCATTCCAACTCGCATCCCAAAGGCCTTTAGGGGCACATGTTGGATACCTACCAGGGGCATAGAATTCCAACCGTGCAACAAAACCGGGTTCTGACAAGTCCTGCAATATTTTCTAGCAAGGTTCTAGCTAGGAATTCTATCCATAATTCCCTAGTCAATGATTTTTCAAAGTTGATCTGTATATGCAAAAATTGCACAGTCCCTTACTGAGCAAAATCCTAGTTTCCAAAATGGACCCAAAATATGGCAACTGAGCTATGGGATCGGAGCAGAGGTGAACCCTTAGAACTATCCTGATGTCCTGAATCCAATGGATTCAACGATTTTTCAATCAGAGCCACGGTCATCATTCTATAGCTCGTTCCAACTTGCATCCCAAAGGCCTTCAGGGACACCTAATGGATACCCACTGGGGGCATAGAATACCAACCGTGCAACAAAAACGAGTTTTGATAAGTCCTGCAAGTGTGTCTTGGAAGGTTCCAGCTGGGAACTCTATACATAAGTCCCCAGTCGATGATTTTGCAAAATTGACCCCTATGTGTAAAAATTGTATACTCCCTTACTAAGAAAAACCCTAGTTTACAAAATGAACCTAGAAGATGACACCTGAGCCATGGGACCAAAGTATAGGGCCACACCTAGAACTATATTGATGTCTTGAATCCAACAGAGTTGATAGTTTTTCGATCCAAGCCACAGTCATAATTCTATGGCTTGTTCCAACTTGCATCCCAAAGGCCTTCAAGGACACCTGTTGGATACTTATCGGGGGCATAGAATTTGAACCATGCAACAAAACTGGGTTTTGGGAAGTCCTGCAAGTGTGTATAGTAATTTTCCAGTTGGGAATGCTAGCCATAAGTCTCCGGTCGATGATTTTGCAAAGTTGACCCGTATATGAAACAATTGTAGAGTCCCTTACTGAAGAAAACCCTAGTTTCCAAAATGGACCTAGAAGATGACACCTGAGCCATGGCACCGGAGGAGAGGGGAACCGTTATTACTATCCCGATGTCATCAATCCAATGGATTTGACAGTTTTTGGATTAAAACCACAATCATCATTCTATGCCTCGTTCCAATTCGCATCCTAGAGGCCTTCAACGACACCCGTTGGATACCTACCGAAGGAATAGAATTCCAACCATGGAACAAAACTGGGTTTCGAGAAGTCATGCAAGTGTGTCTAGGAATTTTCCAGCTGGGAATGTTAGCCATAAGTCCCCTATCGATGGTTTTGAAAATTTGACCCGTATGTGCAAAAATTGCACAATCCCTTACTAAGCGAAACCCTAGTTTCCAAAATGTACCTAAAAGATGACTTCTGAGCCATGGTACCAGAGGAGAGGGGAAGCCCTAGCACTCTCCCGATATCCTAAATCCAACGGAGATGATAGTTTTTCGATCTGAGAAAATACCAACATTCTATGTCTTGTTTAAACTCACACCACAAAGGTTTTTAGGGACACCTACAAATGGCTATATAGGAAAAATCCCAACAAAATAATAAAGATGACTATACTCGTAATTTTAAAGTGTAATTGTTACCATCTATTCGATTTCCCATTGAGTTGAAAGGGATATTAAAGTTGATGTCATTATTATTTTTTGATTATTTTTTAACCTAAAATCAAGTGATGCCTTCTTAATGCATTTTAAACTAATGATTAACTGCGATTCAAAATAAAAATAATTTAGGGTACATATGGTGCAAATACAAAGTAGGGATGATTATAGAGGATTTTTGTAAGAAGCGTTCCTAGTTGGTTCCTGTAGACTCCATCTTAGGGCTTTTTCTAGTTTTAGTGGTGTACATGGATTTCATGAAAACATATATTCTAGCTTATGAGAGGGTTCCATGGGTTGGTTATTGTGATTCTTGAAAAAATAAATGAAGGAAGTGTGTTAACTAATGAGACTGGCTAATGAAAATGTTTTTTGATGACGACATTAAGATGGATGAAGTGTTTTTTTATGGCAACATTAATATGGATGAAGTGGTTATGGAATATCATGCATTGATGATTCATTACCATAGTAGGAAGCTTGGTGAGGGCTCACATGTTCAACTAAAATGGGGTATTTCCACACAAGTTGAACACCAAGTAAGAAATCCCTCGCACAAACAAATCACATATCGATTCACTAAAGTATGGTGAAGGTCCAATTTGGGAAGCAATGACAATGAATAATTGATATTAGCAATTGGTCAACGAAAGGTAGTGGTAAGGGATAACTGTAAGGACCCATGCTTATTTAAAAGTGTATAAACCTTGGCGAATCTTACCAATTCTTAAAATGTCAACTACAAATATTTGGTGATATTTTTCTAAAATTCTTTCAATTTCTAAGGATTTTATATAGTTTATATAATAATTTGACAAATTTAGAGTGAAAAAAGTTTACCCCATCAAAATTGAGCTAAATGGGGCTTCAAAAAATGCAAATTGGTGAATCGTTTTTTGGAAAAAAACATGGAAAAATAGCCCATGGGCTAAATTTCACCCCTAAAATTATCCTTGTTAGTGGATACAAACTAGGGTTTTTAGGATTTTGAATGCAAAGTAGGCTAGAGGCTACAAACTAGGGTTTCTAAGGTTTAAAATTCAAATTAGGGATAAGGCTACAAAATAGGGTTTCTAGGCTAGGATTTGTAGGCTAGGGGTTTAGAATACAAATTATAGTTTCTTGGACTAGGTATTTTGGCATGGTTTATGTTTCTATTGCTATGGATTAGTTTGCTAAGGTTATATTTGTGTTTCTAGGGTAGACTAGATTTCTAAGGCTAGATTAGGTTTCTATGTTTGTGGTTTGGGTTTCTAGGTTTCTAAATTAGGTATCTAATGGTTATATTTTTGTGGATGGTGGATGAGAATCTTATGGTGAAAAAGGGGATGGTGATGGTGAAAATATGGGTATGAAGAGCACGGTGGTGATGAAAATGGGCATTGGGATGCAGATATTATGGTTTACTTAAATGGGAGAAAAACACAAACAAAACAAATCCATGACGAAACTTGTGCAATTTATCAAGTTGTACCAAGTCTATGCAATTTATCAATGTATCAAGCTATCATTGTCTAGCTGCAATAGTCAAAATATTAATTTCAATACTCAATGAGACAATGAAAAAAAATCATAGCATACATGTACACCACATACTTATAACATAGTACATAGTAAAACATGCAAATCACATACTAGATTACCTACCTATGGTCATTCGACTAGACCATCAGGATCACCTCGAATACCAAGGGTTTCCTTTAGCCTCTCGTGCTCGGAGTAAGAAAATAAGTATCATGCCTTTGATGAGTTCTTCCTTGGCAGTGTTTGTAGCTAGAGGTTTGTGCCAATAACCAAGTTTGTAAATGGTATGCAATCTCACTTGGTCTATAATATTCATATGTATACCCTTTTCTATTTGATGAGTGGGAAACCTAGTTCAAATATTCTCCTTTTATAACTGTCGACCCAATCAGAAAATCATTGGTGTTAACACCTAAAAAGTGCTCACTAGCTCATTCCCTTATTCACATGACCCATTTGTCCACTTTTCCACCATCTGAGCCTCTGAAACCAACAAAAGGTCACCAAAAGACCTTAGTACACCCCTTTTTCCATTAAAAAAGATTATTTTTCCTGAAAAGCATAAAAAAACCCTCAAAAAGGGTCCAAATTCCCAAAAATATTAAAAAGGGAATTAAAATATTATTTTTATTCAAAAAAGGAAAAAGGAGGGAAAAGTACCTAAACCATGTTGGTCAACACCATTTGGTTTCCACAAAACCACAAATGGTATTCCCCACCACCAAAACCTATAAAAAGGTGGTAGGGGCTCCTCATTTCACATCCATCCATTATCTCATCCTTATGCTGCTGAAATCTCCCTTGAGCATTTTAGCCATTGAAGCAACCTTGGAGAAGGAGACCTCTTGGAGCTTGGAGCCACTCATCTTGGGAGTTGCTCTACATCAACCTTCACCATTGGAGGTAATACTATTGCAAGCACTAGCTTGCCCCCATTTTCAAATACAAATTTATTCTTTTATAGTTTCTTGTTCTTGTTTTTAAAATATTTTCATTATTTGCTTATATTCTTGCATAGATCCATGATTAGTTTTGTTTAGATTAGTTTCTTGTTTAATTCTATTTGAAACTGCTGCTACTAGTTAGCAGGTGCCCACAGCACTAAGCCTGGTTGCAAAACCGGGCCAACAGTTTTTGGCGACTCCGCTGGCTTTGAACAATAGATCTCAAATTTTGCTTTTAATTTTAGTTTTTTATTATTTTTTAGCCTTTAGATCCATAGATCTGCCATTCTAGACAGCAGATCCATTGCTGTTCTAGTTTTTGGCCCCATCTATTGCCATTAACAGCCCGGAATTCTCAATTTTCGGGTTCGTTTTTCGGCTTCCGTGCATGGCTTTCGCCTCGCGGTTTTTAGCCTGATAGTCGCGCGGTCCATCGTGACTTTTCGTCTTTTTTCCGCGCGGTGCACCGCGGCTTTGCGGCCTGTTTTCGCGCTGCACATCGCGGCTTCGCGGTCAAAACCCGCGCTGCCCATCGCGACTGTGCAACAGAAACCCGCGCGGTCCATCGCGACTTTTGGCCCAAAACCCGCGCGGTCCATCGCGACTTTTAGCCCAAAACCCGTGCGGTCCATCGCGACGTTTAGCCCAAAACCCGCACGGTCCATCGTGACTTTTGGCCCGAAACCCGCGATGTGATTTTTTGGCCGCGCGTCTCAATTTTCAAACGACCATATCTCCCTCTCCCGAACTCCATTTGAAACGATTTGTTTTTTCAAATTGGGTGTTTTCGATCAAGGAATCCAAATATGCTATTAGATTTAAGAAAATTTTCATAGAAATTTATCTAATATTGTATTTTAGTGTTATTTATCACTTCAGTTCACCCATTTTGGCTCATATTTTACAGTACTAAGATTCCAACATTGTTTACAGCCATAGGAACATTTTACTATTTAGAATGCACATGTGAAAGAAGTCTTTTTAAAAATTTTCATCAATTGAAAGAAGGATCTATTTTTGCATTTTATCTAGATTTAAAATATTTGCTGTTTACTTCTTTAAATATTTTGCCCATAGCAATTATTGAAAACGAAATCCATTTGTTTCGAAAAGAACTTATATTATTTTCTTTATTGTTTGAGAGATCCTTTATTTTTCGAATAGTCTTTGAAAAGCATTTAATTTCAATTTACTGAAAAAAGTCATAAATATTTCCTTTTTTATTTTCAAAAGATCCTTTGTTTTTTGAAAATTTTCTGTAAAGCATTTACTTCTTTCAAGTTCAGTTTACAATATCACACGTGCACTCACTCGATCACTTAATTGAACTAAGCCTTAAAACGTACCCTAATTTCAACACACTTTTAACCCCACTTGGGGAACACTAAAAGAACTTTGTAGCTAGGTAGTATTGGGGGGATAGGTGTTCCAATAACACCCCTCAGTTATTACATCTGAGACATAGAAGTTGCCCAATTAGGGAGCTAAAATCTCTTAGTACTTTTTGGCGCGGTCACAACTGGTTTGTGGGAAGGCCTCTCCCTTAGGAGGGTTGAAGTCGCGAGGATGGTTCTGGAAGCCTGAGTGGAATACCGAAATCCATTCAGTAACCGAAGGGCTACCATTCGCAGTTCTCGGGATATCCCTGTATTGGGATATTGCGATCAAGGACCAAACGACAGATTTACCTTTTCTCGACGCGTCATGAACGGAGTATCCTAGTAGCCATTCTTTAAGATTGATTACCCGGTGTCCCTCCCGGTAGGGGGATATCTAGCCGTTGTCTCAACACTCATATTGTCTGACTTGGATTTCATCACCTTACAGAGGATATTGTTTGTTTGAGTCACAATACTTTTAGTTAGGTGTTTGCATGCTTCAACCCACCTTTGGTCTAGTTACACCTATTTTTTCTAGAATCCGTTTGCATGTTGGTACTCTGACCATTTCTTGCATTCCTCCACTTATTATAGCACAGCTGCTAGAATAAGTCCCTTTTTTGAGGTTGATTTTTTGGCCTGAGAGCCTTCTTTTTCACTCACCTTCTTGCACCCTTCGTTGCATTAGGGTTTTGAGCTTTTTTATATATATCACCACCTGATACTTAAACAGATTTTTTCACAAAAACTTATTTTCTCACCATTGAGAATTTTAGACGTTCTCGTCGTCTACAGGGCGAACTCCTGGAGTTCAGTCTACTTGGCTTGCCACGTCACAGACGCCGAGCCTTATCAACTAGACAGTCATCCGATTCTGACACGCCTCGCTTCACCTCTGATTCTGAGGCAGAATCCGAAAACCCCACTGAGTTTTTCCCAACCAACCTTATGGCTGGAACTCCATTTGACCCACTTTTTACCAGCACCATAGGAGAGACGTCTACTGACCCTTCTACTGCGGTGCCATCCATGGCAACACCTACCACCCTAGGTATGCCTAATATGGCAGACACTCCACATTTAGGAATGCCCAACACAGGTCCACCACCTGTTATGGGTATGCCCAACATAGGGGTCACACCCCCTCTGATTTCCACAACCCAGATTCCAGGAATCACCACTACTATTCCTAACCCAAGTGTAACCCATGTTTCACTTGGAGGCGCTGGCCCATACCAAACCACACCTATTGCAGGACACATACCTGCAATACCTAGCATACCTTTAGGCGCTACTGGACCCCTACATCATACCACCATGACTAGGCATGTCCCAGTCCCCGTCACTACATCTGCTAGCTTACCGTACATGGCGAGTCTGAACTTACCAGACTTAGCCAGACTCACCAATGACCCTATCAGACACGATCCTGCGTGGCCTCACATGCCCACCAAACTCCCCTCCGACATCCCTAAGTTTGAGGGCAAGGCAGGTGAGGACCCCCAGAACCATATCATGTCCTTCCATCTATGGTGTTCCTCCAACTCCATAGTGGATGACTTTGTCTGCCTCCGTCTATTACAGCGCACCTTCACTGGCTCTGCAGCCAAGTGGTATATCGAGCAGCCCCATGGGACGCATGCCACCTTTACCTCCCTTGCCACGACCTTCCTGCAGTTCTTTCAGTTACCTGTTCACTATGATGCGGGCGTCGAGATCCTACTGTCTTGCAGACAGAACACGGCCACCCACATCACTGACCACATTCATGAGTGGCGTCGACGCCGAAGCCTCTGCAAAATCAAGTTAGACGACCGTATCTTCCTAGATTGGTTTCTAAAAACCCTTCTCCCTCTCATTGCGAAGGATGTGGCATCCGAAAGACCCCAGTCTAAAGAAGAGGCCATCCTCAAAGCCCAACAGTTTGATCTCATTTACGCCCAATCGGGTTATCTGTATACCATTATTCCAGACGCCCCTCGGGGTGAGTCATCCCAACATGATGCGCCGGGGGCATCCCATGCCGCTGATGGAATCATTGGTCGTATGGCCGCACATCCCCAACCCTTTTCCATTACACATCCTAGCCATGGTCCTGACCTTTCGCGGGCGACATCTCAGTCTGGAGCAACCAGTTCGTATGCCCCCATGGCACATCACCACCATACCCATGGACCTTCATGTCCACCTCAGTGTTTTGGTCATGCACCACCTGCATATGCCCCCCCAGCTGCACCTCAACCATTGTACTATCCAATAGCTCAGGGTTACCAACAACCCCAGCAGGAAACTGGACCACCTCCAGCACCACAGGCTTATTATCCACCACAACCTGCTCCTGCACCTGCGGTGAACCAAAATCCTCCCACTGCTCAAGGGCAAGTGTACACACAGCACAACCAGCCCCAAAACCAAAACAACCAGCGCAACCAAGGTGCACAACAGAACCATGGTAGAGGTCGTAACCGCGGTAATAACCAACAACATCAGCAAGGTCCTCCACCTCCCAATCCTCCGCAGAATAACAATGCTGCTCCTCCCAACCGCAATCCGGATCGGAATCCTAAGCAGCCTAGAAATAATAACCTCAGAACAAACCACCCTTGTTCTATCTGCGGGGTCTATAGTCATTACACGCATTCTTGCCCACATTTGGAGCGAGCTCGGCAACTCTGGACCAACGATGCCCATCGTCAAGGGCAAGCGGCTCCTCAGCCGCCACCCAACCCTCTACCACCTCAACATCAACCTTTGGTGCTGCAAAACCCCTTTCCAAACCAGGGTGTAGTGAACACTCAGCCGTTAGCCCCCCCTCAGGGAAACGTGCCACCACAGTAGATCACTTATGCAGCCCCTGATCAACCCATGTTCGATTCAGGTACTCACCATTTGTTGATGATGTCGACTGCCAATGCTAACCTCCAAACTCGTTGGAACCAATATGGCTCCAACTCTGAAGCCCCTCCCACTGACAAGAACACTAACGTTAATCACACAGATCAAACGTTACGTATACCTCCGGTTCCACTTGATGGCGCTTCCAAAGCACCTCGCTTCCCACTTTGTCATATCAACAATAATCCCAATGCTTGGGCTGCGTCGAATTACAACATCGTAGACGACTTAGCCAAGTCTCCTGCAGCCGTGTCTGCTTTAGAAGTTTTGAAAAACTGTCCTTCACAGTGCAATACTTTACTCTCTGCCATTGGCACCATTGACCCCAATGATTCACAGCTGATTGCATTCGATTCAGACCAGTCTGAACCACGACTGCCTTCCTCATTAGCATTCCAAGTTTATGTTTCTGTTCGGAATCTTGTCATCCATCGGTGCATTATCGATGAAGGGGCCTCCACATGCGTCATGTCCACATTCGTTTGGAAGAAGTTGGGATCCCCTACTCTCCAGCAGTCCACCACTGCATTACGAGCCTACGATGGCCGTTCGGCTCAACCCCAATGTCTTTTAGCCAATGTCCCTGTCCAGCTGGCAGGAAAAACTGTCCTCATTGACATTGAGGTCATCAATGCCCAACTAGACTATAACCTTTTACTTGGTCGCAGCTAAATGTATGCCATGCAGGCTGTTGCCTCATCCGTATTTCGCACCATGCAGTTCCCCCATGAGGGACGCGTGGTCAAGGTCGACCAGCTCACCTATTACGATCCCAAGGCCCTTGCCACACCTTAAAATGTTCTCCCCATGGTTGAACAACCTGTTTGTGGTACAACTACCTCATTCATTTCCTCTGTGGGGCCCGGACTTTACTCAGATACACCAATGACCTCTACATTCCAGGCCATTCCACCACCGTCACTAGAGACCCACGTCGCAAACCTTTGTACTCTTTCACAGAATACACAAGCACCCGGTAGTCAACCACCATTGGTCCCTAGTCACATCGGTGTTACACCCATCCACACCATCCCCTTTCTATTTCCTCCTTCGGGTGTAGTAAGCGCCCCGGTTATGGCTACCCTTAGTCTACCCGGGTTAACATTGGGATTACCCATGTGGTATATTTCGCCTCCCATTCCACCGCCAACACCAAATTTCATCCTCCAACCAGTACAACCTATTGTTACCACTACCCAACCACCTCCCGGTATCACTACTCCTTCATCATCGATGAATCCCCCTCCACTCATCAGGCCCACTGGGGGCAGAGGCCCACAACCATACACTGCGGTACCCCCACCCAAGGCAGTTAAACCTCCCCCCGTATTCCGTGCTCCTCCAAAATGCTCGCTGTGTGATGAGTTAGGCCATCCAACCCATCAGTGTCCACAGTTACCTGCATTGCAGGAACACATGCAAATGTTGGATGACGACCCCAACATCCCGGTGGTCAAACTAGATCCAAACCCTATGCCTCGTGATAAATCACTGCGTACCAACCACCCATGTGCGATATGCGGTATTTACGGCCACTACTCCCACAACTATCCTGACATCCCAGACTACAGAGCAGCTCTCTACGAGATGAACAATTTGGACCTAGAGACGGCACCCCCTACTATCGAGGAGATCTACCCTCCCGCATCATCCTCATCCGGAGAGATTAACACCATCTACATGATCTCTTCGACTACCACTACATCATCACTCGATTTGACCACTCAAATCTCCCGCAATGATGAAGAGGTTCTCGAGACTCCTACTACCTTTGATTGTCCCGGGGAAGACATGCACCATCGTCCATACTTTCTCCCGGAAGAGACTTCATCCACCATCGCTACCCAATCTGTGGTTGAGTCCAAGGATTTCCTTCCTACTAAAATCGACTGGTTAACAGATCCCATGGCCGATATTTCTCCCATCATCCACATTGACATCTCTGACCCACTTGGTGCCCTTCATACCATCACATTAGGAACCTCCCATAGTGAGCATGAGATCGGAGAATACCAACGACTGTTCCAAGAATTCACTGATGTCTTTACTTGGTCAGATACCGAAATGCCTGGCCTTGACCACACCATTTACACAGTTTCCACTGGATACCCCTCTGTCCGGTCGGCCCCTTCAATTGATACCTTAGACACACATGTTCAACACTTTCAAATCGATGAGGAAACCACATGTCCACAACATGGGGGCAGGCCCAAAACCTTGCTTACTCGTCATCATCGTGATCCTCGTCGGAGATACTGGGGGCATCCACCCCACAAAGGGAATCCACGATCATCGTATCATCACTTCAGTATGCCACCACGACCCACAGCCTCATGGTATAACACCCCGCCAGCAGTTGCTCAATGCCCTATTGATCTCTCTCTGAGACAACATCTGCACCACATTGACACCTCTGAGTTAGGGGGCATAATAGATTACCTCGACCCCGGGATAGGGAGCATGATCAATCATTTTGAACCTACCCCATCATCTCTATCTCAACACCTCAATGAGCCCATCGTTCAAACCAACACACATGTGATCCACAACCACAAACCCCATGCACATAGCATGGGGGCAGGTTATTAACCCTGCTCACTTTTTCATATTCGTGATCTCAACCTTTTTTGAGGTCACGTGTCACTTGTATATTTGAGTTGATACACATAGTGTTCCCCCCCGCGGGTCATCATTTCTCCCCACCACTGCATCATTGGCTTGGTGGGCTCACCTTTATTGGTAGCCATTTTTTAACCTAGTTATTTCCTTTGACCATTCCGGAGTCCTTCTGACCTCCGTTTTTCGCACCATTTGCACCGCCGGATTCATATTTCCGCGCTCGTGATGATGCTTGAGATCATTTCTCGAACTCACCTTTAGATTTTTTGGGCATTTTTTCCATGCCCCCTCGTCACCTCGGTTTGCGTGCCACATCGGTCGTTCTCCGTTTTGGACAAGTCTTATATCGCCAGATTCAGTTTTCCGCCCTCGCGATGATGCTTGAGATCATTTCTCGCTCTCACCTTTAGATTTTTTGGGCATTTTTTCCATGCCCCTCACATAACCTCGGTTTGCGTGCCACATCGGCCGTTCTCCATTTTCGACAATCCTTATGTCACCAGAACCAGTTTTCCACACTAATGATGATGCTTGAGACCTTTTCTCGCCCTCATCAATCCATGTTTGTTCGGTATAATTTTACCCCTTTTTTCGGGCCGAGCAACCCCTTTTACGAAAAAGGCACTTAGGGAGTTTCTGTTAAGCTCTTTTCTGACTCCTACAAACAATGAAAAGATTGCCGAGCAACCTTGTTTCCTTTCATGCTCGTTAAACGTATCTGAAAGGGCGTCTACCTGGTATAAGTTTACCCCTTTTCTGGACCTTGTAGACTAATTACGAAAAAGGTATACTCTAGTCACATCGGCTAGAAGAGTTCTCCATCCGCATCATTTTATGCTTTTTCGGGCCTTGGAGACTAAACTTACGAAAAAGAAACACCAATAGAGTCCACTTACCGTTTTCAGACTCTCTAAACATGAAAGCAACCATGAGCATGAGCCGTCCTGGGCTCACAAAATCCACAGGACCGCACCATTTCAGAGCACACTTTTATCCCTTTTTGGAGCTCATTAAAACTACGAAGAAGGAATCAATGGTGCCTCTTGGCGCCACGACAGATCACATCTACTCATTAGGCAGCTTCCCCATTTTGGTCGCCTTTGTTCAGAGTATTCTGCAGTATGTCACCTTGATAATTCCCCGACGGCACCTATCAGCTCGTCCCCCCCCCCCAAGAGTCAATATATACCATTCAGTCAAAGCAATGATCCCCACACCTACAAGTCAGTTCCCTACGCTGCCAGGTCAACCATGTCATCATGCTTTGAACAAAGGAAGTTTGAATCTACCCATTTTTTGACCCAGTTATTTCCCCTTCCCACAAGTATTTCAGTCCTACCATCAGTACTACAACACTGCAGTTTTGGCACCTCGCGCTTCTATCAAGGAAACATCATTTCCTTGTTAGTTGCTGGTCTCCCTCTGTCGACGACAACCACATTGATTCCAGAGGATCGACCTAGAGGTCCCTGTGTCTTGGACTCACCACCATTTTATGATGAGTGCCTACGAATCATTTCGAGAGGAATCTTCAGTGACTCTCCAAATGATTGTTTCTCACATGCTTGACTCCAACACCTTGATCGCATCGTTGAGACTCGCACAGGGTATTCGTCTGTTTCACTTATTAGTCGAAGACCCCGGATACCTCCTGACTCCTCCACATTCGAGAGTCTTCCTATGGATAAAACCAGTTACACTTTTTCTATAGATATCCGGTTTGCGCATGGCGACAGTATTCAGATGTACCCCAGTTTCATACTCCCTTGAGCATACAGTTATATTATTTCCCAGAGATGACTCATAGTCTTTGAGTCCCTATAGATGTTGGACACCTTCAGTTTCAGCAGTTCATCAGTTATTCCAGTGTATCAGTTATTGAAATCAGTTATGATCAGCAGTATATCCCAAAATAATGTCCCCCCTTGACCATTATGATGTACCAGTAGATTCTTTATGTATTAGATCCCCCTTCTTGGGACTAATTGTTATGTATATGTCTTGATACGAGCATGGGAATGCCCGCCTCGTCCATTATCAGAGATTATACCTCATTCATATTGAGGCCATGTAATATTTTTTGTTTTTGTAGCTTCCAAGGGCCGTGGCTCCAGTCTCCAATCGGTCTCTTCTCCTTCCCAAACCCCTGAAAAAGGACAAAAGAACTATGATGTCTATCGGCCATACGATGAGCTCCTGCCCTCACACATCAGGGGGCAATCTGTTAACACCTAAAAAGTGCTCACTAGCTCATTCCCTTATTCACATGACCCATTTGTCCACTTTTCCACCATCTGAGCCTCTGAAACCAACAAAAGGTCACCAAAAGACCTTAGTACACCCCTTTTTCCATTAAAAAAGATTCTTTTTCCTGAAAAGCATAAAAAAACACTCAAAAAGGGTCCAAATTCCCAAAAATATTAAAAAGGGAATTAAAATATTATTTTTATTCAAAAAAGGAAAAAGGAGGGAAAAGTACCTAAACCATGTTGGTAAATACCATTTGGTTTCCACAAATCCACAAATGGTATTCCCCACCACCAAAACCTATAAAAAGGTGGTAGGGGATCCTCATTTCACATCCATCCATTATCTCATCCTTATGCCGCTGAAATCTCCCTTGAGCATTTTATCCATTGAAGCAACCTTGGAGAAGGAGACCTCTTGGAGCTTGGAGCCACTCATCTTGGGAGTTGCTCTACATCAACCTTCACCATTGGAGGTAATACTATTGCAAGCACTAGCTTGCCCCCATTTTCAAATACAAATTTATTCTTTTATAGTCTCTTGTTCTTGTTTTTAAAATATTTTCATTATTTGCTTATATTCTTGCATAGATCCATGATTAGTTTTGTTTAGATTAGTTTCTTGTTTAATTCTATTTGAAACTACTGCTACTAGTTAGCAGGTGCCCATAGCACTAAGCCTGGTTGCAAAATCGGGCCAACAGTTGGCCTCAGAGTCCCGTAATGGGACATTTAGGGTTTTCTTCCCCTCTAATAAATGTGCCATTCAATAGTTAGTGCTCCATGCATTGCGTCTTGGGGAAACCTGTTTCTATATGTGCCCTGGAGAAAATATAGTGCCAAATTTTCAATCAACTAATTAGACAAAACCAGTTTTCAAAAATATGAAAAATATAAAAACATTAATTGAACCTGGTTGTACGAGATCTGATATGTGGTCATAGTCTTGTGAAATACTTGATTGGTTCTCCTCCAACTGGGATAATGTTGTAGCTATCCTTCGAACAATGGGGAGTGATACACAGTCCCAGCTATCAACCCAATCTATGGATTCGCATTTGTCCCATTCACCACTACTACATGGAGAACAAAAACATGAGAGTTTCCTTTTCCACATTTCAAGTATAGCAATGTCCAAAATTCTTACTAAATGAAATGCACAAGTTCCTTGGATGGTCTTGCACTCATATAACTATGATCGATCTACATCCACCACCTCCGAAAAATATCTATGTACATGTGCTTTCCTGGTTGAGTGATGTTCCTTCTTTCTTGCTCCCTCCCCCGTGACTGAAGCACACCATTCAACAATTTTTTTGCATCTCAGATGAGTGATACATTTGCGAACTTCATTTCTTTCCCGCGTAATGTAGTCTTGATGCACGCACCTGCTCCATCATGTTCACCTTTTTCATGTCCGGTCTCAAAATAGTTCCAAATATGTGGCAGCTTGTCCCTTTTGTAGAGCATACATAACCATTGGAAGACACATGCATTTTTTAATGTCCCTGGACAACCATCAGACCAAGTCCAATGTTGTTCCATTTGTATATTGTTATCCTTCAAGTAATTGTAGAACATTTGAAAGTTATGTTGTACAGAAGCCAAGTTGTGACACCTATCATCACTTATGTAGAAGTGATACTCCTTCAATATAACTCTGTTGTCTTGAGTACTATCTGCCCCATGTCTATAGGTGATATGGACCATTTTGATGACCTGGTCTGAGTGATAGTATTGACTCTGAATCTCATTTTGCGTTTGAAGAGTGTACTTTTCTGCAAAATCGACCACTGACGGGATAGTCCCAATAGGAAATGCATCCCTGCACGTTCTAAATTGCTCATCTTTCTAGTGAGCCACATGTACATGCTTTACATACTGTTGTGTCTTTTCAAATAATTCTTCCATGAAGTCACAAACCAATACACAGTAGATCAACAATAAAGACATATATCAATAGATTGTGACATATGAAATTGCAATCTGAATACAAAATAGTATTCAAGAACTCATTACCAACCTAAGAAGTGACCAATTGTACTTTCTTTCTTTCGTTCCCTCCATCAATATCATACATGGCATATTCGAATGACTGCAAGTTCACCTCCTTCCTCCCAAGTTCATGCTCATCGGTCACATCTATGCATTTTTCTAATAATGCCAATCCACCACACCCTGGGCATGTCCCATCTATGCAATTTTTTTGATAAAATGCGCAATTGTTTGGCCTACTACATAAAATGATATGAATAAAGTCTCTAGATGACATCGGTGGTAATGTAGTTGAGCATTCATGCACAAGAGTGTTATACAATACATGAAAAATATATGTATATGTGTCATAATAGTAACCATACTCAATTTGGTATCGACAACAAGATGTGTTATGAATTGTGTTTATTTTAACATACCATGGTTTGCATTCTTCAAAGGATCTTTTTCCCAAGTTAAAATCTCTCATATAATTTTGTTTGTGTCATATCAAGAAAATGTTTAATGTGTGGTTCACGATCCTTTGAACCCCTTCTAAATTTTAATACATCTTTTTGGTTGGAAGAAGGTCTAGTGTTGTCATGCCAAAAATCTTGTACTAATCCCTTTACCGCATCAATGAGCTTCATATCAGAGCACGACAACCTGCCAATGAAGGCCCAAACATCTATTTGACCAGTTTCAGGTTGTTCTCTTCTAACACAATACCTATGAAGTGTCTTCACATTCAAATTAATAATTTTGGAGGTAGGTTTAAGAAAAAGAAGTGCCCTAGTGATTTTGTTCACGATTGATTGTGACAACAGACAATGAGCCGCATTGCGATCCTTTGAGCGAGATTTCTTTCCAATTGTACTAAATGCATCTACTAAAATTTTAACAATATGAGAACTTGGTTCTAACTTTTTGTTCATATGTATCCTTAATGTTCTTCTAACAACAACCATAGAACTAGACTTTAACAATGATAAAAATAATTTGCACTTGTCCCATCAAATAAAAAAATGTATCAAGTATTTGTCGAGTTTGAGAAACAATAGCGCATTTAGACAACGTACCTTCAAGTGAACTAATGAGAGTTTCATCAACCTGTATACGTTTTGGAGTTCTTTGGCGTGTAGTTGCTAATGGTGTTAAGGGTGTTGGAACTGGAGCATGTACAACATAACCAGGATGCTCTAGCGTTTTAGTACGAGCCTCTTGTATTTCATTCTCTTGTTTGTAGTTGGATGTGGGAAATTGGACTTTCTCTTCGATGGTCTCCATAACATTTGCTTCTTCCATTGTAAATCCTTCATTCAATGCCTCCCTAACTTTGTCGGTTCTATAACCAGTACCCAATGAGTCATTCGCTACCATAGTTTGAGGTTGAATTGATGTGGGAATTGAAACATCCCTTGATGAGCACCTATGTTTTACTTCTTGAATAGCTCCATGGGGTGCTTGTTCATCAAATGTTGTTGAAATTGAGGGCCCCTCTAGTGAACTTTTCTTTTTTTCTTGTCGTGGATGGGTAGGAACGACCATGGCATCATCTACAGCTGGAATTGGATGAGTTTCCATGGAATTCCTTCGATTCCACATGTCTAATATTTTCTTTTCTCTAACTTCTTCCATGGTTTCTTGAGGCTTATCTTTCCTTGCCAATTACCTTTTCGATTGCGTGAATTCCCCATGACCACAATGAGCAATACTAAGAAAATAGATTATAGAGGTGTGCTCAACTATTCAAATATCCAAATTCTTTCTCAATTGTGAATATAGGTTCTTCAAGATTGCTCAATTGTGAATATAGATACTTCCTCAATTGTGAATATAGATTCCTCAAGCTTGCTCAAATGTGAAAGTAACTTCTACCTCACTTGTGAATATAGAAAATTCTTCATTTGTGAATATAGGTTCTTCAAGCCTGCTTAATAGTGAATGTAGATTCTTCTTCAATTGTGTTCATATAGATTCCTCAATCTTGCTTGAAATTGTGAATATATAGATACTTAATAAATTTTGGATGGAAATTCTTCAACCTTGCTTTCGATTGTGGATATAGATTCTTCCTCAAACCTGAATTTAGATTCTTCAAGTTTTCTCAATTCTCAATGCAAGTTCCTTTGCAATGTTGAACATAGATTACTCAAGTTTGTTTAACTGTGAATATAGAATCCTCTTCAAGCTTGCTGATTGTGAACATAGAGTATCAAGCTTCCTCAATTTTAATGATTGCCGATTGTGAACATAGAGTATCAAGTTTCTTTGGAGTGTTGTCGAGGAGACAAAACGCAAAATTCGGGTATGAAATAGGCAGAGTATTCTGCTGAATTTTTGCAGAGCAAAACGTGCTAGCATTATGGATATACAAAACATGCTAGCATTTCTTAAAAATATAATGCTCGCACATGTCTTCAATGTTAAAAAATTCCTAGGCAATTAATATGTTGGTGCATGGATAAATAACGTCTAGTGGTAGAAAACACGCGAGCGTTTCTTCATCAAATAATGTGCGAGCATTTCTTCATCAATAAAAGCGCTAGCGTTATGGTAATCTACACAATTTTCATTTTCATCAAAACTTTATCTAATGGTTTCTTCGCAAGAAAATAAATTTCCTTTATTTCCCTAGATCCCTACATATCTTGGAAGGTTTCGGGTTTCATGTTTTATGGTTTAGTAGGTTAAATAGGGATTTGGTGTTAGGGGCTAAGGGGTCAAGGGGTTTGGGGTCAAGGGGCTTAGGGGTTAAGGGATTTAGCGCTCCATGTTTAAGGGATTAGGGTTTTAGAGGTTAGACATTAAGGGATTAAGTGTTTGTGGATAAACTAGGGCTTCTAAAGGCGTTCGATGTTAAGTGCTTAGAGATAAAGGGGTTTAGGGGTTAGGGGCTTTAGCAGTTAAGGGATTGAGGGGACCAATGTTAGGGGGTTAGGGTTCAATAGTTTAAGCGTTAGGGGTGAAGGGTTAGGGGTTAAGGGGATTAGGGCTTAATGGATTTATAGGCTAAGGGATTTAGGGCTCTAAGGTTAGGATGCTAGCATTGAGTCAGTTAAAGTTTAAGTGTCAAGCAGTTTAAGTATTAAAGGTTTGGGGTTTAAGGGCTTAATGGATTTTAGGATATGAGGGATTGCTTTCTAGGGATTTATGGATTATGGGATTTAAGGATTATGGGTTAGGGGTTTTAGGTTTATGGGGGTTAACTAGGACATACGGGTTAATCGTTTAGAGGTAAAGGGATAAAACAGTTAACCGGTTTAAATATTTAGAGGTTAGGTCATCATTTTATGGCTCATTTAAGGGATCTAGGTTTAGGGGGTTAGGGTTTTAAAGGTTATGCATTAGGGGATTAAGTGTTTATGGATAAAATAGGGCTTAGGTGTTGGGTGTTAAGTGCTTAGAGATAAAGGGGTTTACGTGTTAGGGGCTTTAGGGGTTAAGGGACCGATGGAACAAAGATAGGGGGTTAGGGTTCAATAGGTTAATCCTTAAGGGTGAAGGATTTAATTTTTAAGGGTTTGTAGGAATTAAGGGCTTAGGGGGTTACTGGTTAACGACATAAGGGTTAGGGTATTGGTGGTTATTTAAGAGGTGAGGCCTTCAAGGGTTAGCAGATTTACATGCTAAAGGTTTTAGGGCTCTAGGTTTATGATGTTAGGGTTGAGTTGGTTAAGGGTTAAGTTTCAAGGGGTTAAAATATTAAAGGCTTGGGGTTTAAGGGCTTAATGGCCTCTAAGAGATGAGGAATTATGATTTTATAGTGGTTTATGGGATTTTGGCTTTAGGGATTATTGGTTAGGGGTTTTAGGGTTAGGGGTTAATTAAGACTTCTAGGTGTTATGGGTTAAGAGTTTAGAAGTAATGGCATAAAGTTGTTAGCGAGTTTAAATATTTATGGGTTAAGAAGTTAAGCAGATAGGGGGTTAGGGGGTTTTATGGGTAATGGGAATTAAGGGTTAAGGAATTTAAGGCTCAATGGTTAGGGGATAGGGTTTAATGGGTTAGCGGGGTTAAGGCCCAAGAAGTTAAAAATGTTTAATTGTTTCTAGGGTTAAGGGCTTAGGGATTTAGGAATTTTAAGTAATATAGGTTAGACTATTTAGGGGTTAGAGGTGGACTAGGTATTAGGGGTTAGGGGTTAGGGGATTAGAGATAAAGTGGCTAGGGGTTTTAGGGGTTAATTGATTTAGTGCTCTAGGGTTAGCATGTTAGGGTTTATGAGGTTAGGCATTAATGGTGAAGAGGTTAAAGGATTAAAGGCTTATAAGGGGTAAATTAGAGCTTAAAGAGACTAATGCACAAGCCCAAGCAAGAATTCCAAAGCTAAGAGAGGAGAGATCAATCTAGAGGGAGAGAGCTCAAGAAAATTTAGAGCTCTCATGAGAACGAACAGCACACATGAAAACGTAGAGTGCATAGGAAAATGCAGGGCACACTAGAACAAGGGAGGTCGTACATGCAAACGTAGTGTAGAGGTTAAAGAATTATTTTACCTGTATAGGGTAAACTCGATCTTAGAGGGATAATGGTTAAAGGATTACATGTAAACAATTAAAGGAATTAAGGGGTTTAGCAGTTTGGGATTTAGGGGTAAAGGGATTAAGGAATTTGTGCTTAGGGGGTTAGGTTTTAAGAGGTTTGGAATTGAGGTCTAAGGTGTTATAGTGTTAACGGATTAGGGAATTAGAGGATAAGGAAAATAGTGATGGGAGATAAAGGGTTCATTAAGGGACTAGGGATTTAAGGAGTAATACCTTGATAGGTTAAGGGATTTAGGGATCAACTATTAATGGGGTAATGGATTACATGTTAAGGGCTTAGGTGCTTACGGGTGTAGGGATTTAGGGGGTTTGGGACTTAGGACTTATGGGTATAGGTCTTTAATTTCCCTCCCTTATCATTACTCTCCCCAACTCCTTAAATTTATGTCCCTTGCCCCCCCTCTCGTATCTCTCTTCTCTCTCTCACACCCTTTATCTCCATTCAACACTTAAAAACATAATTTGTGAAATTCATATTGATCACGCGTTATGTGAATAACAACACTTGAGCGTTTTGTATATACAAAAACGCGCAAGCGTTTCTTCTAACACTAAGCACGCCAATAAAATATTTGAATTTCAACAAAACATGTGTGTGTTCCTGAGCACCTAATAATTCCCTCCTCACACGCCCGCATGTCAGCCACAGTCCTATGTGGTTGGTTTGTACTTACCAAACCTATGTTATGGAATTTACTGAACCATAGCTAATTAGTCATTTCCACCATTTTTCTCAATATGTCTGTTTTTCACCTCTCTCTACAGCATGACATACATGACCATTATTGATGAAATTTTAGGCATAGAAATTTTTTTTTATGCAAATTCCAAATATGTAATTTTCTAAAAACAATATTTATTTTTTTCTATTTGTTTCCTAATTTTCTTGCGTCATCACTCCTTAAGTAAAAAAAATGTTGTCTGTTTTTATTCCCTTACTTTTTCATTTCACGACCATTTAAAAAAAAAATTGTATGTTGCACTAGTAGACACCGACCTCTACATGCTATAAAAAATACAAGTCAAAATAACTGCATTAAGACCTTCAAATGTTGCAACCACATTTGATGTACCGTTCTCGAGGGTTGATCACTTACATAATTAAAAACTAAATTGAAAATTTAACATTTAATTTTGGAAAAATAGTGTTGCACTAGTGCTACGGTTTCTATACATGTCTACCAAATTTTGTATCTTGAAACCATCATTTAGGCACTCAAACGCTGCACCCACAAAACATATACCTTATCATTTGCCAAAAAACTAAAAAGTGATTGTTAGAAAAGATTCAATTTGACATATTTATGTAAATTTTCAATACTTAAAAATTATATTTTCGCAAACGTGACTCAATTTGCTACATTTCATCTTTTTTACTCAATGCAAGATATCTTGTGTAAGTATCTCAAAACAATGAAGTAATTTGAGGGATCCCTGATTTTTCAATTTTCTATTGCATCTAACACGCCAAAAATGACCCTCATTAGCTTACATATGCCTTAATGCAAGCTAATGTTCCATTTGAGTCACCAACACCAAGGGGTCTAAACAATCGAACATGCACATGTCAATATTGGGAAAGTGGTTCCATTAAGTTTTTTCCTTAAAGGAGTGAGGCTAGTTTTTTTGGAAGAGAGAGTGGGAGGCTTGGTCTTTGGTGGAGATATATTCATTCACTGGAGAGTTGAATGATGGATCAAATCCACAATGATGAGAAAAAATAGCTATGGAAGTTTCCTAGTTGGATATCCATTGTTCTAGTTTAAAAATTGTAAAGGAAATGTTTGTAAGGTTGAGATACAACGTTGGTTGGTAAGGATCTATTGGGGGTGAATTTTGTTTCATATTTTCCATGTTGTCCTAGTGGTGGGTGTGAACCATGGGATCTAAAAATTAGGAACTACAAAGGAATAGGGGTGGGGTCTACCAAAGTGGGGTTATGGTAGATATATATCAAAATGATCATCACAATGCAAGGCATCTATTGAGGTAGGCCACAAATACGTGTTTATGGGAACAACCAAAAAAGGTTATGATACATACACAAACAGACACATACACACACACACAAACAATCAACATGATGCAAGGATCATAATGAGTCTAGTCTCAAAAAATTCTTTTGGGGAACCTCCATGCTTTTTTCCCTTTTTTATTTTTTGTTGTTGTTACTAAATGTTATTGTACTGATAGAATCACCAAATTCCCACTATATTCAAAGATGTAGGGATTTCGAATGGCCACCCACAGTGAATATGATTATTGATGTAATAGAATTAATGGATTTCACAAACAAGTTGCAGAGATGATGGTTTCCATTTCTTTTTCTAAAGACAAGGGATTATCATGTTTTATATCTCTCTTCTATTTCAATGGGTTCCAATAGTAGTACTTGGCCCAATATCTCAAGGTTCTAACTAAGGAGGATCAATCATTCCCTTAGTCATACTACTTGACTACCCACACATAAGAGGATCTTGATAAGTGCTATGTGTAGTGCCAGTATAGCAACAAGATGGTCATTGGCTAGTTTCATATGACCTAAGGGGGCTTATGATATACCCAATAGTACGTGGATGTGATTCCATGTGTAGGTGTTGTATAATGTGGTAGTACTCAAATGGGTACCAACATGAGCTACAAGGGTGTCTGAAAATTACACCAATAAGGGGTACAATGTTACTAATCACCAACTATATTCATTGTGTATGATTTTCCCTATCAGTAGGTTTATTCGTTGAATGCCATATCTCTACGGTTACTTTAAGAAACCAAAACATGTCTTTATCCTAAGAAAAAATTCTATAAAATCTCATAAGCATTTTGGCTCGTGAACATGGATCTAATGCTCCTTGTGGTGTTCTTTACACCTGAAACTTGAGAATCACAAAGAATATAGATATATTAGGATGTAATAAACTAAAATGTGTAGAACAGATCTACAAATATCAAACAATAATAAGATAATATAGCATACAAAGAGATTTGTTATTATGGAAACAATATTCACTAGCCTATTGTGGTAGGGTGACCATTCACCTTATGAGAGATCCATTAATATTTCCTAACATAAATCTTCATAGAATTGAATCTCTTTAAATATTCTTCCAACATCCAAACCCTAACTCCTTGGCATGGCCAAAATACAACTTCACTTATCTAAATAATTTAGTTTATTAAATTTAATGTGTTAACATAATATATACATATTTTCGTCTAGTACAATTTGTGAATAAGCATCTTGTTTTCTAATTGTTTGCTAATTTATGTATGGATTAATTAATTTTCTAATTGTTTGCTAATTTATGTATGGATTAATTAATTTCTTAATATTATAATTTGGGTTTTAG